>VZTR01004021.1:471732-491827 GCA_013400775.1 Chaetops frenatus
AGGCGCGGGCCGGCCCGGACCCCTGGCCCCCCATTGTTGTCCGCGCCGCCGCCATCTTGAAATTGTTTTTCCCCTCCAGAGCCGAGTTGAGAATAAGTGGGCGGAGCTTCCTGGGTGGGGGGGTACGTCACGGAGCGCGGCCCGTCACGAGCCGTGACCGACGTCCCTCTCGGCCAATAGGAGGGCGCCGAGGGGCGAAGGAGGCAGCGGAGGCGAGCTGGGGGCTGTGCTCGGCGCTGTTAAAAGGAACAGGTATGGAGGGGCGGGGCGGCCGCGGCGCAGCCAATCAGAAGGGCGGAGAGGAGGAGCCAAGGGTGATTGACGGGAGGGGCGGGCAGCCGGAGCGGAGCCCGGGCCGGCCCCGTGTCCCGGGCAGCACCGGCCCGCAGCAGCCACCGCTCCGCCCGGCACAAGCGCCAGCTTACCGAGCTCTGTGTGGCAAAAAACTGCATGAGGGACGGCTCGCCTCATCCTCAAGCTGATGAAGACTGAGTCAGCTTTGCTAATTAGACAAAGAAAGCCAATCAGATTTAAGTTTCTTTATTGATTAGCTTTTACATTTTTTTTCCAAGTTGCTTCTACAAGTACCTGTTTGAAACGGACATGAAATCACAGTAGTTGTGTCCAGCAACACTAAAAAAAAAAAAAAAAAAAACCAAAACCCCCTTTTACAAAGCATGTGGCAAGAGGGATATTAACCATCAGTTTGGGATGAGCAGAGCAGTCACGAGCCCTATAATGTACCCACAGCCTCAGTGGAGGAGCTGAGTTTGTGAGGAAGGAGTATGGAAAGACCAAGAGAAAACCATGGACATGTACAAGTAGTCAGCGCTTGCAAGAAACCCTCCTCAGGCCCAGGAGTCAATCTTAAAAACAGACATCCATAAAGCATTGGAGAGGTCACAGGCTCAAGCTGTGACAATTCAGTATTGAGCAGAGCCAGCAAGGGTAGATCACATCCAGGGACATGGCTGGAAGGGGTTAGTGGGTTAGATGCATCCTGATCTATCAACTACCCCTACCAAGCACTGGCTCCAGGAGAAAAACTGTTCTCAACACTTCTGCCTTTTGTTTCAGAGCCCACGGGTTTTGTTTTGATTCACCATGTCAGCCTAACACCCCCACCCCACTGTCAGACACAGCACTCAAGCTCAGCATCCTTTTCAAGAGCTGCCACCCTTGGCTGCACAGACACAAAAGGCCCAAATACACCTTCAAGTATCTGTAACAGTTCCAAACCTAGTTCACACTTACAGCCAGGTGGAGCTTCACTACTCTAAAAAACACAGCTATGCTTTCTGCACTCAGGATAAGCAGGTAGCTATTTTTTTTTTTCCTCCAAGACTTTAAAAATAAGAGCAATTCTAAGGTCAAACTGAGGCACCCAAGCCAGAGACCAGGATAAAAAGTAACTTGAGTTGTCTATCCATTTTGGAAAGTCTTCATTTATTGTAGTGATTATTTAAAGCATACACTATGGTATCAAAAAAAGCTGTAACATGCAGACAGGAGACTGTTTCAGGAGATTTAGCAGAAGCAAATGTAGATTTACAATTAGCTTTAATATAATACTATTTAAAAGCTGATAGCAGATCTCAAGTTCACTTTTGATGCTTTGAAAGAACATGTATACACATGGATTGTTTGGGAGTTTAAGGCAATTTGCATATTAAGATAAAAAACCATTAGATTAATTATATATTTGTTGTGCTCAAAACGTTAGCTGAATTGAAATCATTTACACATACTTCATCTCAAAGGACTGAGAGTCATAAATAGCAGCTGCTCCTTGATAAAAATACAGTCCTGAGAACAAGCTAGTAGCAATGCTTAAGCTATGACATCTTCCATGTCAGAGTATAAGCTATTTTTGCAACAAGGAGCAGTATTGACCAGGTGATCAACAGGCAAAGGCATTCTAAACATGCAATAGCTCCCAACAGAAGTCTGAAATTACTTCCAGTATCTTGCTTACAATAGTTTATTTGTACACTGCAGAGAGATCAAGAAATCCTGCTATGCATTTGTGATCACTAATATTTCAAACACAACAACCAAGGGATACAACATAAGGACAGGCAGCAAAAGATGTTTTACAAAAAAAAAAAACCAAAAAAAAAAATCCAACCCAAACCCAAAACAAGAGTCTTATAGTAATTGGTTAGATTGTTTGCAGGGTAATTGAACACTCTTCCCCTCACAACCCCTGGGAATTATTCCACACTCTATACCTATCATGTGACCAAACAACACTGGAGTGTTTAAGTTCAGTGCAAGAGAAATAATTTCAGGACATTTAATTTCATTCTAAACAAAGGCAAAAGTTTATCTATATAGACATCCAAACGCCAACATATTTGGTACAGTGTAATGAATTACATCCATCTCACCCTCAGAGGTAATGCTCTGGTAGTGCTCACCTGCATTCCACACACAAAAAAAGTGTTTGAAACAGTGTAGTATGGTAGACTCGACACTTTTAAAAAATTTATTCAGCTGGAATTGGAACTTCCTAACATTCACAATATAATTTAGAATGCACTCGTTACATGAAGAGCAGATAAAAGGACTTAAAACAGTTTCACATACCAGTTAAGAGATTCCACATGCTCCTTCCCCACCTACAATACTGACATCTTGGTTGTGGTTTTTTTTTCCCTTAAAAAATACTCAGTTCAACTTGTCTACCTGCCTACCTCCCCCATTTCTACAGCAGACATACAGTGACAACAGTGAGAGGATATGGGACACTGTCTTATTCAGTGTTTGGACCCTGGAAAGGAGTAGGCCTAGCTAGGAAATAGAGTTTGACAATGAGCTGAACATGAAGTGCTTCAGCAACTGAGGCAAAGCCGCTCTCAGGAAGAGCTGTATCGTCACAGACAGGAAAACACCGGTGGCTGAACAGAGGGCAAAGGGGAAGTAGCCTAACCACACCTCCCCAGCAACCCTCAACTTTACAAAAAGAGTTCAAGAACAAATCAATTTGGTTGTCTGCAAGTTCTGCAGGATTAAATGCCACATTAAGATGACCCACTCCAAATCCTAGATCGTTTGTCAACACTTAACAGGGCTTTAGCCATGCACAGTATGCATATATTCTACAGACTGCCTAACCCCTTCCTTCCACCCCTTCTTCCTCTTTCCCCCTCACCCCCCAAAAGAATGGTGTTGATTGATTAGAGAGTTTCACTACTGGTTTCCCCATACATCCCCCCTAGTTTTCTTTTCTTTTTGAGGGCAGGGGGGGTTTGTCAAATGCATTGACAACTTTTCTTTGAACAATTACCAAATTTTAAGGGGTATAAAGACATTGGTGCATTTAGGAATTTACATATTTGTAAAAAAAACTAGTTATAAAACTGCATTTTTATCACCTAGCACTTTCAAGATTCATTGTTATATTTCACTAATTAATATATTAAATTAAGCTAAGGTTTGAGACTGGAAAAATTCTACCAATCTACTTAAGAACAGAAAAGAATATTTAAAACCAAAAATGAAAAGGTTAGTTATGTTACATTCCAAAATCCACAGCCCATTATATTAAATGCTTTCTTTCTACAGGAATGATGCTCTTTAAAACAGATGATTGCAAATACTTTACTGCTTGACACTCCGTTACATTGGATAGTGTGACTGGAACCTGTGGATGGTGAAATCTTGAGGTTTGTCCAAGTTTCAATGTAAGGTGTCCAAGGTCCTCTCCCAGAACCATGTTTGAAAACAACAACAAAAAAAAAAGAAATCACAGATCAAGTTCTTATTACTTTTTTCAATCTTTCCTTGGCTTTCTGTTTCTGGGTGATCTATTCACAGTTTCCTCCTCCTGCAAGAAAGTAATTTGTGTAAATTATCAACAAAATAAAACCTAAATATACCCTTAACAGCCATTTTGAGAAAAATCTATGAAGAATAATCTAGCTTCACTTCTACATTAGACTTTAGTTTTTGAAAGGACCTACTGCTGAAAGTACTTTGTGGCAAACAGGCAAGTTTCCTCATTTTCACAGTGGATGTACACTCTTTGTTGGGAGTGCTCAACAGCTTCTGCTGCTAGGAGAATTCCTTAACTTCAATCAACCCTCCACCCATTATGTCAGTGTGGAGCACTTAAGGTCACATCCTGACTGCACTAGAAGCTGAATTAGCCTTTTGCCTCCAGAAGATGCTTTCAAACAGTCCCACTCCCTTCTCAAGGCAGGCTCTACAGCAGGACCTTTAGCAGGGTGCACAACTCTGCTGAAGTCAGCCACAGCAATTTCTATTCTTCAGGGTGATTAAGTTTTCCAAAGTTCTGAACTAGGAGGAGGATCACATGAACCAGGTTAACTTTTAACACTGTAGTAAGGCCTGTTCTACATAACCTATGAAAGAAAATGCACAAGTTTCTTTCAAAGATCAAGCATTCTTACCTCTGATGCAGGTTTCCTGTCTTCTTCCTCCTCCTCTTCCTCCTCTTGACTAGCACTTCCTAGATCAGCATCACTTTTCTGCTTCTCTTCAAGGGGAAATGAAAAAAAAAAAACCATCATTCTCCTTTCTGACTTATCATCAGTTCACCACTGGCTTTATTCCATATCTGCCAACCTTGCTAGTTTATTCCATCAGGGAGAACATTGTTCAAGATTATCGAGTTTACCTACCAAGCTTTTCCTCATTTGTGTCCTCCTCTTCCTCCTCCTCTTCTTTTTCCCCTTTGTCTTTTTCTTCTTCTTTCTCATCATCAACCACATCGGGCTGAGGAGCATCAGTCTTTTTGTATTCTGCAGCACTTGGCTGTTTCTGAAAGGCAATGACAAATCCAGGCAATTATTTGTGACATTCAGGCATAATTTACTGAACCTCCTTTTAAACATCATACTAATTATCAGAGGAAATACATTACCTTCCCAGAACAGCAGAAAAGGACAACAAGGAACACTGGCAAAGCCACAGTGAGGATGTAGACTACCCAAAGCCAGGGACGCTCTTCAGCAGCTGCCATCATCTGGCCCACAACACCAGGCTGTGAGACCAAAAGAACTGTCAAATTTCATCTCATACAGCAAGTTGTAGCAGCTAAGTTTAAGCTACAGAATTTTCAAATAGATTTTTTGCAACTTTAAACATTATATTTCAGACCTCAAAAAAATTCAAGCTAACCTGCACCAGTACTTCTCCTATAGCTCACAAATTAAGAATTAGGCTAAACAGTCCAAATATCAGAGCAAAAACTCAGAAGAGAGCCATGAGTACTCTTAGTTACTTAAAGCAACCATGAACATACTGTAGTTATGAACTGAGGCTCTGACCTGGTTTAGCAAAACCCTCAGCCTTGGCACATACAGCTGTATAATGACAAATGTGAGAGAGAACAACAAAGGTGCTTCTACTGTTCCACTCAGCAGCACACAATTAAACCTTCCTCTCTCACCTCTGCGGCACCATCAGCTGCCTTTTTCAGTCCCCATCCATCACTGGCCCAATCATCAGCCACAGCTCTCTCAGTACAGATGATAAAGTTGTCAAAAAAGATGTCAGATGTCATGGACCACAACTCAAGTCCCACAGCACTGAAGGGAGTCATCTTGAAAGGTTCCAAGTCTTCAAAAAAATCTGGGTTTGGGATCTTTCTAGGTTTCCATATACCCTAGAAAAGACAAAAGACATTCATTCTCACCTACTAGAAGAAAAATTTTAGTTTTCAACTCATTATGAATGGAGAGATATAACAATCCATTTGACTTAATTACAATATCTACAGGCGCAACTTATCAGGCTTTGGGAATCAATACAATGAAGTGATGCCTGGTACGAAAGCACTTTGAATCTGTCCACTTGAAACACAGTACAACTAGGACAGCCCTTGAATTCCTAATTACATCTGCTGAATCTAAATAATACTGCTTTTTGTGAGATGCTGCATTTTCATTGCAGCTTAAGCAATGAAAACACCAACCTGATAGTTCACGTTATCAATCATAGGAGGCTTCCATTTGCCTTTGTAGTTTGGATTGTCAATCATCGGGCGTTGCCAGGTACCACAGCCAGGAGCTGTCTCACATTTAGGATTTGCAATCTGAGGTGCCTCCCATTCACCGTCCATATCTTCATCCCTGAAAAGGCAAATTCAGTTTTGAAGTCCACTCCTTGCCTTCATACAGAATAAGGCTCAGACAGTGTCCAATTTCTGGGAAAAATGAAAATTCCTACCACTAAATGGAGATACTGAAACTTTGTATAGAATAGATGTGTAGATAAATATACTGCAGAAGTAATGAGAATTTCAAAGACTAACTGTGAAGCACAGAAGATAAACAAAAGCTAGTCCCTGAGCACAGTCTCCACCACTGCCCCTTCCAAGTAGGTACTACTTCAAGAGGAACATCCCTGCCCTGTTCTGCTTACAGTCACAGAAGAGTTGAAAAATGCAGAGGTGAATGCAGGGCATGAATTCTCTGACCACTGCCTTCTACTTTTGAAGAATAATAACCTGAACAGCAACTTTGTCAGCAAGCAACAAGGAACTGCAAATGTCAGTACCAAAGTAATGAGATACTTGCTGCCATTTGCAACAGGCAGCAAACTTACCAATCTTCAGGTTTCTCAGCATCAGGGTCTGCTACATATTCTGGCTCATCATCCAGCCAGCCCTCTGGTTTCACAGCGTTTTCATCTGCGATCTTTGCAGGAGCATCCTCATCCCTTGAGAGAAGGGCACATGTTAGCATACACCACATGTAAGAGTTCTTAAGCCCAGGGCATGATTCTACAGACTCTGAACAAGCCCACTGCTCTAGACAGCCAGCCACCTTCCCTTCTGTCAAGGCCACTCCACAATTTCAGAAAGGAATTGCCTTGCAATCCATTTCCTCCACATGTAACTCACAGCATAACAAGGTACCAACTGCAAAGTACTGATACTAATTTTTTTAGAAACCAATCTAGAAAGGGCATCTCACAGCAAATGCCATTTCTTAGAAGCAGCTGCAAAAACACATTTGTGCTTAAAATTGAGTTTATGATTTACAAAGCACAGGTACAAAGCCAGAAAGTCAGGATCAGTTTCTGATTTAGGAAGCCAGATTTTTCAGTTACTTTATCTATATGTTACACAAACAACTACAAAGATCCTTCAGTTATACCCTCTGCAGCTCATCTTTTGATCTCATCAAGGATGAAAGCAATAGGTAGCATAGATATTTCTGTAAAATCTTTGTCTGTGGCCAATGCAGGAACAGGAACACTAGACAGAAATTTCCAGAGGATGTGGAACGTGTCTACCTTTGCCTACTGAAGTGCTATTAAGATGCCTAAGCTGACAGTGTTTTGATTACAAGCGTGAGACTCAAAACCTTCCATAAGTCATGTGAGAAAGGCATTTTGATTAGGACCAAATTATCAGTCTAAGGACTCCCTCAATTCCACCCTCCCAACACCTTACCAGTCATCTGGTTTAACAGCATCTGGGTCTGGGATTTTTGGTCTCTCATCCCAGTCCTCAGGCTTCTGATCATTTGGATCCTCAATCTCTCGTGGTGGATTCACAGGAGGAGACATATCATTTAGCAAATTCCCACTGTTAACAACTGTTTGATCGACCAGTATCTCAAAACTATTGTCAGGATTCAAGACTGTAAGGAAAAAGGTTGATGTAGTCATTGCATGTGTGATACAAAGTATGAGTCATAAAGCAACACTCATCCTCACTGCACAACCCAAGCTACCACTTACCCATCAACTGCTTTAAAGAACTGTTAAGAACCTTTCTCCTTATGCCAAAGTGCAACTAGTGATGATGTACCACATCTTACCCTGTGAGAAGACATACTCCTGGCAGAAGTCCTACTTTAAATGTTAAAAGCACAGAGGTTTGTTGAGTGATTTAGCAGTTACCACAACAAGTTGACTTTGGCACAGTAAGTATTGCTTTTGTAGTAAGAATGTATATACTCATTCTACTCAAGACTAAGACTTCCTACTACTGACTAACAGGATTTTAATCTCACTTCTTTACTGCTGTCTCTGTAGTAGGAAAAGCTAGAGACACTCCTAAGTACTTCCTGAAAGATTTTGATCACAGCTAATACACCAGACACTATTTCAAGAACTCCTGAGTTTGTCTGGTACATGAAAGCAGAAAAAAATCTAAACAAAACCTAAACAAACAACGATACCTCTACATTTAAAACTTAATGTACCCACAGTACTCAGAGGTAGCATTCAGGCAGTTTATAAATGCTGATAATTATTTCAAATATACTTAGTTCAAATTACTTACAACTGCCCTGAAATTCAGGTCTCCTTTAAGTATTAAGTTCAAGTCACATGACTTTTCTTACATTAATCAAGACTTCTTGGAAGGATGAAATAAGCCTTTGTATAGACAATCAGTGTTTGCATTTGAAGTTTTCAAGTGGTTTTTAGTTCTAGGGTGCATTGGCACAAATACTCATCTGTTCATCTGGCTCATGAGCTTTTGGTGCAGGAAATGTAGTAGTTACTAATATGCATAGTTAGAAGTCACCATACCTAGAGTATAAAGATGAGTCTTCTTATCAGTAAAGTAAGTCTTCAGATCTGCATCTGGGCGCTTCGCGTGCTTCTCCTCATATTTGCCAGTCTTTGGGTTTTTGTGTCGGAAGATGAAGTGCAATTTATAGTCCTCTCCACATTTGTCAGGGCCAAACATTATTGTATATGGAGTTTTGTCATGGAACTGATCCTTTAAAAACAATGCAAAACTTCACTCCATTATTTTGAAATACAACTTAAGTCATCGTCTGACATAAGAATTCCCAATTTATTAGAAATTATTCTGCAACTTGGATATCAAGCCCATGAAGTTTCCACACCAGAACTTGTATTCCTCAAATAAGCCTTCAGAAAAAACCCTAGAACCACCCCAGTTATTTTGCACCTTTGGGCTCTACTTTCCACATAGAAAACACCAGCTATTCAAGTGTTATCAGAAAGATTAGTGAATACACCCACGATGTTTAAGTAGATGTCTACATTGCAACAAAGTATTTTTAAAGCTATCAATTAGAAGTATCAGTTACTGACAATAAAGAAAGGCTAGCAAGGCCACTGAATTTCTTTCACACAAAGTGGTAAGCACCACTAAAAGTGAGGCCAAGTTGCATTTAGTCTACACTTACGGAGTATTGCCTCAATCTAAGTTCTAACTAGATATAATCACTGTGAGTCTCTTTGCTCTCGCTAATGTTATCTGAAAATTCAATGCAGATATATGAAACTGATTAGGCAGCCAAGTTGTGTTCTGGGTATTTGTGGTTGTTTTGGAGTTTTTTAAGAGTTTGGAAATTGTATTAATAATACAGCTCCAATGAGACTGCAGAAGGAAAGGAGAAGGATGGATAACAAGTCATAAAAGGTATGTCCTATAAAGTCTAGGAAAATGGCTAAAGATAACCCATAGGCTGCAGGAGCCTACACAAGGTTACCCAGCAGTTCAGCTTTGTCTGAACAGGCTAAACCACTTCAAGGAATGAGAGGACAAAAAGCAGTTCTTAGGCCTTAGGAGCAGGCCACACTCCTAAGCACCTCCTGTTTGGTTCTAGAACCCAGAAAAATCTGAAGTACTGCAGAGTTTGGCAAAGGCCTACAAGTGCTCAGCTATTAGGGAACTTCGGTTTCCACTCAAGGGGCCGTCACATTTCAGTATTTATCCTCTCCAACTGAAAGTGCTGGGAAAATGCTGAGTGCAAAGTACTTGGGCAATCAGGCCTTCACTAAAAGGGTTTCTTTAAGAAGAAGAAAAGTGAAAAAACTTCAAGTCCTTTCATAGCTAACACTCAAAAGTAGTAGCATTACTCACCAGGTTCAACTCAGGGGTTTTTGAAAGCAATTTCACATAGGCCCCACCACACTCTATTCCGTTTTGGAAGTTTACTTCATACCTAATTTTAGTTTTAGATAGAAGAAGGGAGAGCACATGTTATACATGAGGAAAAATTATTTTTGTAATACACAATTTTTTTCAGTACAAATTACCAGTAACACTTTTGTTGTTGTTTGCTTTAAATCACTTACCCAGTTAAAATTAAAGATACAGTCATATAGATATATAAAGATATAAGGACTAAGAAAATATTCATAAGAGCCTGAGAAACAGTTAAAAAATTGAAGATTTAAGACTTATCCTGACAGAAAAGATGAAAGAAATTGAGTGCTGGCCTAGAAGACAATGACCTAGAAGTAGAGAGGAGGAAGAAAAAGCTTTCTGGTACATAAGACACTTTGACAGGGATTGAGGCAAACCAATTATTTTCCCCACTACTACAGTATACAGGAGAACTCAATTTGCAAGACTACAAAGCAAAAACAACTGGATCCTAGAAGAAGCCCCTTTAAGGTTATATGAATACAACAGTATTATTTAGGGATGCCAAGGAGACTGAAAAAGGCAAAACATCTGTCAGGAATAAGCTAAGTATGCTTGATCCTCTCACAATGCCAGCAGCTGAAGTGGATGACCACTGGGCTTTATTTTTAGCCTTGCATTTTGAGCCAGAACTAAAAAGTGCAAAGCAAAGTGACCAATTCATTATCTTGTGCAAATAGGAATTAGTTTACTCTTTGCTTAAAATTGATAAGATCACTAATAATGCACAAGTCAACTCTTCTCACTGAATTATGTTTTTCCCCTGACTTGCTTGTCTAACATGCACACAGATTCTTCTACAACAGTCGTGACCAGAGCTATGTAAGGTGTTCATCTTCCATGGCAAATGAACTAAGACACAGAAAGGGGAAAACAAATGCCTCTTTACCTCTCTGTTCATTTCCCCTCAGAAACAGGGGGCAGTTTACTGCATAAGAAAGTGCACTGACCTACTTACAGACCAGCTTTCGTTCAAAAGGACAAGTACTTACAATTAGCAGTACAAAAGTCAGTTGCCTGACCTTGTTACTACAATTAAATCAAGGGGATTGAAGCCACAAGACAGGTTACCAAGTCTAGTTTGCAGACACTTCTTCCTTTTCCAGGCTTCAGAAGGACCCATGCTGTTACTAACTCCCCACTTTGGGAATCTGGGTTACTATTTTACTCAAAACAGTACAATGATATGTTACAGCATCTTGTGTCATCTAGAACCCCAGTCAACAAAAGTTCAGTTATGCAATTAACCTCAGCTTGCTATCATGTCACCCTGGAAACAACAGAACACCAAATTATTCTTTACTTACTGTATAATAAGGGGTTTGGTATCAAACACAAATGGCTTGGAAAGTTTGGATGAAATTGCATGATGCTTGGCTCGAGTTACCATTACAAGCCCTTTGTCTCCTGGAAGCTTCGTTTCCTTCATGTCTTGGACTTCCCATTTACCTGGGGAAGAAATTGACCGAACGTTAATTTATTTTTAAAATCTTCAAGTGGACATTTTGTTTAAATATAGAACTACATTTTATATTGTTAGCCAGGATATAAACATGCTTCCCATTTTCTTCAGTGAGCATAATTTTAGCTGAGAAACAGAAAAGAAAGATTTGCGCCTCTTTTTTATACATGACAAACAACATCAGAAACAATTATCATCCAAAACTTGGGCTGGACTCACCATCATATTTGGCAATTTCATCATCCGTATCATCTTTCTTGGCTCTGGAAAGAATCCATCTAGAAGACAAGACATCCAATGGTTGGAAAACCGTATTTCTCCCCTTTCCCCTCAACTAAAAATCCTGCCCTTAAGATAAGGCAGCCCTTGGTGTCTCATGACTACACCCCAGTATCTTGATTCCCGAAGGAGTTCTACTCCCAAGTCTGCAAACTTTTCTGTGTTTGCCGCTTCCCACCCCAAGGCAGGACCATGGCCTTATGAGCAAGTACCTCACTCCTGTAAAAAAACCCCAGAAGCAGCACCTTACCATCCTCACATCACCTGAGGAAAGTAAAAAAAGCCACATGTAATGGCCTCATTTTCCCTTCATTACTAGAACTTAAGGAAATACTGCTTTAACTCAGCATTTGAATGGCTAGCCTCAAGAAGTCATTACTGTAACCCCAAACAAACAGGTGCCCTTTGATTCAGTCTTGGATAACACAGGCTCTGCAGAGAGGGTTTCATTGCCTTTCACCATGATTTGACACTATTTGCTGTACTTAATCATCCTTCAGATTATACTCACCCATCCAGAGTTCCTTTATCAAAAGATTCAGCAAAATACACTTCACCAGTAGGGACAGGAGGTCTGTAAGTAACCTATTGGAAAAGAGGGGCATTTTTGCACCTTTCAAGACACATTCTCTATTCTACAGAAATACAGGCATGTAAAGCTCACACTCCCTCCTACACTTGAGTACACCTCACCTGGACATTCTTGAAGCATAAATACAGAAATTACATAAATACTGCTGCTTGTGCCAAGCTGTTGTGCTCTTGTCTGCAACTAAATCGCAAGTATATACCTAGCTGGAAATTTTAGCATTAACTCCTGATATTCACATCACAGATTTCAAGGTTAGATCTAAGTCTTCNGCAGCCAACCTTAATTCCAAGCCCTAAACCCAGATAATATCTTTAATAACATTACAACGTATTAGAGGTCAAGAAAGTAAAGACAACTCTGATCAGACTCATGTTAACCAAAAAACAAGTAGTAATTTAATTGTTAAAAGAAGTTCAATGACAAACCTTTGGAGCTGGAGGAGGACTGCTTGTTTCAGACTTTGACTCTTCTACCTCAATACCATCATCTAAGTCATCCTCAACATCAACTACATCATCAGCATCATTGTCTTCATCCATATCATGTGCCTGGACAGCAAGGATCCCAAGGGCTAGCAGGGTCACACACAGTAGCCATTTCAGCTCCATGTTCTGAATAAATAAGACAAGGCAAAGAGGTCAAGCCAGCACTGCACGCAGAGCAGCACGCTGCTTCTCAGTACAAATCCGAGCATCCAAGGCAACAGGTGAAGTGCAAACTTATCTCTCCAGCTCTGTTATTTACTGCATCTGTCTGAGACAGCTCTAAAAGCTGGGGAGGAACACAACATAAAGCTAAGTATTTAATGCCAAACAGACATTAACTGAGTGGAGAACCACATGTGCACATTCTGCAGATCATGCTGCAAGAGCGTCAATTTTGCTCTTACACTGCCACAGCCCACAAGAAGGACAGAAGACACGTACATGATACCACAACATATGTGGCTGTAAAAGCCTAAAAAGAAAATCTATTTCGAGCTTATGAAGGACTTTAAATACACCATGCAGGAACTCAAGCTTTCATTCAGTCCAGGAATTGAAATGCAATTTTCTATTTTTTTCAAGCAGAGAGCAACCTGCAGAGTAATCAGTCCTCGTCTCCTGTTGTCCTGGTTTCAAATGCAGAGCTCTGGTGTTTTCAATCACCAAATCCCTTCCCCAGGTTTTATTGTAGAATTAGTGCCAATGGTCATTGCTACTACTGGCAGATGCCTATAAGAAGTTGAAGCTCCTGGAAACTGTCACTTGATTCAATTCCCTTCTCTTAATATCTAATTTAACAAGATGACCAAAGAAAGAGTAGCTGTTAACTGAAGCCCTAGAGAACGAAAATATCACACTTAAACTAATTCTTAAGGTGCTCAGCACATTGTCACACCTAAAACGATAGACATTGGCAAGCAATAGCTTAAAATATCTTGTAGGTAAAATGGGTTGCAATTTGATTTTCCTCCTAGAAAAATGACAAGATCACTCCATTTTTAGGTTGCTACAGAAGGCAACACTCCCAGAATGTTACTCAGTTTTATCTGCCCAAGAACCTCACAACAATAACCTGTGCCTTGCCCACCTTTTCTCCTTTGAATTCCATTCCAAATTTTCCTTTCAAAACCAGAGTTATAATCGAGATGAACTTTTTTTGAAAACAAGTATAAAACCAAACATCTCTTCCTCCTTCCCTTACACTCCTCCTCACGCTGTAGCCCTGCAGACTTTCAAACATAACTCAAGCAGAGTTAACAGTGTCTGTAGGGGCTTAAGATCATGCTAGGAAACAAACTTCAACTTTCAAAGTATGTTTAGGCAACTAAAAGAGTTTAAATTCTCAAAGTCTTATCAGCACTATCCAATATTCCAAAACTACGCTGTATACTAGATCTACCATTCTTAGATTACTCTTTAACTTACTTCTAATGACAGAGAGGATGTTTTATAATTACAACTAAATTGTATTTTAAATACTTGAGCTGAGGTCATGTCCAGTTTGTCACTACAGCAACATGCAACTGCAGCCAGTTTTCCAACAATAGATGGCCTTGAGGATTATTGTCCAAATGTATGTGCACAGACCTCCCTGCCTCAGTTCAGGCAACTGCACCCAAACACCTCTGAGCCAAAAGGACAATCATTCCAGAAGGAATTGCTGACAAAAACTTTCAAGGGCTGTTATATATGAGCAAAGCTTGTTTAATGAACAGAGTACAGCCAAAACTGAAAACAGCTCGTAGCTCTCAATATTAGTGTGAGAGCCACAACACAAAAGGACTGAAAATGGTCAAGGAGACATCAGTACCCTTGGAGCTGCAAATTCTTCTTGCACAGATAACATGTTCTTTGAATGAACTCATACCCACCAGCATAAAAGCAACACAAACAAGAACCTGAAACTTCATATGAAAAAGCGATCTTTAGAGCTCTGGAGGGGCCCTGTGTGACTGAAACAACCATGGATGAGATGGCACAAAAATACCTTTCCAAGGATAGGGTTTCATTTTGTCTTACCAATAGTCCCTCACTAAATATTTTTTAAATGGCGCTAAATTCAGGAAGATTATACAGTTTTATAACTGCTTTCATATTATACTATGCAGATAGAATGAGCATGTTATGATTTGAAAAGTGATACGACAAAGTTAATCTTAAAACTAAGCCAATTCTCTCCTTTCCTAAAAGGAAAGAGTTTCTGCACCCCTCCTCCCAACCTTGTGCAAAGAGTATTAATGGTTTAGCATGCAAGTAATCCTTTAAGTAATCTCACCAGTAGCCAAACAGCATGAAAGTTTTGGTGAAAGAATTAAATAATCCCCTACAACTTTCCTGCCAGTACTGACTCTGTATGTAATAATTACCTACTTCACAATCCCACCTTAACTACAACCCTTCAGAAATATTTGTCAGCAGCAAATGGACTTTGGTAAATGCTCACACCCAAGTGGCAAAGGCGCATGGCCTCAGAAATTCTTCTGTCAAAGCATCTTAGTGAAACCAGACAATTCTGCCAGGGACCACACAGCAGGGGCAGAAGTTTGCTGCTGCTGCACACCTGTGCTCCTGCTATAGCCACAGATATCTACTCTGCTACACTCATTTATTGCTCTGTTGAATTTGAGGCCTTGCTGAATCTCATTTCAAGGGAGAAGTATTTTATGATCAAGTTCCCAAGTAAGCTTCAACCCTCCTGCCCCCACCCCTCCAAAAAAAACAACAAAAAAAAAGAAAGCTAAAAAAGTCTGAAGAGAAGCTAATCCAGTTTCACATCCTTACCTCTTTACAGTCATTGGCAAGCAGTTGTCACAAGTTTATATCCTGGCAGAAAGCTGCTTAGGATACTTCCTACATATTAAATCAGGGCCAAATTCAACATAAGCTACCATTCAAATACCTTGAATACAGGCCGGTAGATTCTTCTGCAACTGTCAGTTATCATGCCTAACTCCTTATTCTGTTTAACCTGAAACAATATAAAATGCTGACTAAATTATAGAAAAAAAGCACTATGTTCTCAGAAGAGCAATTTAAGTGGAGCACATATTTTCGGTATTTAAAAAGCTACTTTTATCCATAATGGATGTACTGCTACAGGAAAAAATTTCAAATTCACTTTACACCATCCTTAGGGACACAACATAAACACAATTATGCCCTAGTAAATTAGGTTGTTCCTAAATAGAAGAAGAGGGGAGGGGAGAGAGATGCAACTCAGGCTTTATACAAAACAGGCATAAATCAATTTTTCAGTGGAACTTTAAGTTGCAGGCAACTACAGGTGTTCAATTAGTCACCTAAAACGTAGTCTAACCTTCAGACACTCACACCTACTCTATTATAATCAGACTTCTCCCTTACAGAAGTGTCCAATTTCGAAGCAATTACCATCCTTAGCCATTTTTTACTCTGCCTGCATCTCCCTTCTTCAGGTTTAACTGTACAGTATTTCTGAAGGCTGGATCATGCAATTGCTGAAAGCCATTAACAAAGGAACACTTTCATAACAGCTGAGAGCTTCTGACGTCTCCATTCTACTTCAGTGCAACCATCACTTTCACCATAACAACGTTTCAAGTCACAGATAACAACTCCACGTAGTTTTTTTTTTTTTTTAAATAATGTCTTCAGTCACTTACAGACATTGTCACACCACCCAGATAGGAGGGAAAGCTACTGTAATCCCAAAGTACTAACAAGGAAGCAAGTTTGAGACTGTCAGTGTTACAGATTACTTTTTCTCTCTGCACACACCCATGGCCGGCTTCTACCCCGGAATATTTCAGAGCCAACATCAAAGTACTGTTCACCTAATTGTCAAAAGGCTGAAACATTGTACCCCAAAATGTATAAGATCTATAGCAGAGCGCTGGAAACAGACTCCTGGAACATCTGCACTACAAACTTTTTTACAAAGTAAAATCAAAACCAAATTGGAGTGAGATTCAGAAACAGAATCAGCCTCTTGCCCCAAAAGCAGCACTCCTAACATGTAGGGCTAAATGATTACTACCTTTGGGGTTCAAAGCTTTCAAGAAAGTCATGCATCTTCAAAGATTCACTTTTATTTAGAATTCTTCTTTCTCTGGGCATAAAGGAGAAAGTTCTTCTTAATTATCGGCACAACACTGAAACCACTCATACAACAGACAGTTGTCACTATTCTCCCTAACATACATGTTCCCTGGAAGAGAGTGAAATTGCCCATAGAAAGGATCTTCAAGTCCTTTGCTATCACTCTTCCAGAACATACTGTTTAGTAACTTCCCTGTCAGGTCAAATAGAGCCTGCAAAACCAGTTTAATCATCTCCTTGGTTACTAATCTATTTCAGTGGTTCATCAAGCCAGTTCTTAATACAGCATATTTCAGAATGTATCACTACATTTGAATGACTACTGGCTATCTGGTTTACTACTTACTCTTTTTAAAAAATAATTAACAGTCAGACTAAATAGGTATTCTAAAAATAAGTCACTTACTACAGACACCTAGACAATTTAACTGGATGAGCATCAGCAGCTTCTATTTCAGCAGCACCTGAAGCCTCAGCTGTGTGACTCAAAGAGCAAAACCCACTAGCGAAGTCCTGTGCTCCAAACACTGGGTTTCAGTGTGGTATTCACAGCAGAAGCCACCAGTAAAAACAAGCAGAACGCCTCATGCAAGGCAAGTATTAGGCAAGAAAAATTTAAAGTCAAAATAAAGACAATTCATCACAATACCAAAAAAAAAAAAAAAAAAAAANGCAAGGAGACAAGAACAGAAAGGCCGAGACACATATCTATTTTCCCTCTCAAATGAGAGTTCTGTGGGTTTTGCGCAAAGGTTCAGTTACCCTACTTGGTAGTGCACTAATTTCTTAAAGTCAGAACTACTGAAGAGCAAAGGAAATCTCTTTGACATCTCACAATCCCTCTGCCTTCCACATCCTGCCTCCTCTGCAGTGCCAGGGTAACTGTTTACACAGCCTCATGTTGAACCAGTTGCTGGTTTAAGATGGCTCGAAGTCCTTCTGCCATGTTATTTTAACCCTGAATCAATATCTCAGGCCAACCCAGCAGCAAAAGCAAAAAGAGTTGTAGCAGTACCAGTAAAAGTAAGTAGCCAAAAATAAAGGAAATAAAGCTGTTGGTAGCAGAGTCAGCTTAATGCCACAGTTTCAAGTGCAGGTCTGTCACCTACACCTGCCTGACCTGTCTTTAGTCAGACTTGGGAGATGGACACCAACATGAAGTTGAGAACTGTGTGGCCAAATACTATAATTTCAACAACCAGTACAGTGTCTCAGCACCCCTCTAAAGGGGATATAATAAAATTATGTTCAAATATATACAACTCATATAATGCAGACAGCACGTTTTCCCTGAAATATGGTTTTTCAGCTAAACAAATTGCAGCATTGTGAAGATTATGCCTTTAACATCATAACTCAATGAACAGCAGACAAGGCTAAAGAAAACCACCTTGCTAACAAGAGAAGAGACGCAAAAACTCTCCATCGTGGTGGTTTGCCCTCCTATATTCACTTTTTTTTTTCTTAAATAAAGGGTGGCTAAGATACACTGCTACATGAGGAACAAGTCTCCTGGAACGGATTAGCCAAACCTCACCTGGAGAGCCCCACAGAAAAAGCTGCCTCCTGTTTGGGTTGTAGAGAGCACAAACCAGGCAAGGGATTAGGTGTGAAAAGGGACAGCAACAAAGGTTGCTTTTAATAGGCATTTCAAATATGCCAGTTTCTAAAAATAATGTACAACAGTGCAGACAGTACAGGAGCAAACAGCAGATACTGTTTGTCAGCACAGACATGCTTCCTGCAGAACTGGAAGTCCTTGGAGGGTAAAGACAGAACCATAAGTCTTTTTGACCTCACAAAACAGATGGGCTGCTAGGAAAATTATATTAGGTGGTAGAAGAACTGGAGGCACCCCAAGATCTTTCAGACCATCATACCTAGAAATCAATTCAAGTTTGCCTTGCTACAGAACTGATTCCAGCAAGAACAGGCTGCCATCATGACCAGTACCAAAGGCAGAAAATCAAAGGCTAGAAAAGGAAGTAAAAGGCAGGGCTACATACAAGTTTCAGTGTATTCTCTGTAAAGGATTTATCCATTTACTCAGGGGGAAGCACTGCAGCACACCAAATGAGAGGGTAGTCTGATGAAAGTTGAAAACTTTCTCATTATTTTATATTAGATTTCTTTCCTAGGAGGGCAGTTGATCCCAAAAATCAGTTTACAAATTATATACAGCTTGTGATGTTGCCTGTGAATTGTACATGTATCTTCTTCATAATGTTAATTTTTTTTAAAACTAGAAATACTAAAAGTTAATACAAACACAAAGTTTTACTCAGACCTTTTCCTAATTTTATTAATTGCTTCGCATAAGCCCATCAAATACAGCCAAATTAACAATAAGGTGGTTTTTGAAGTCAGGTTCCTCAGGATGAACCTACAGTTATATATATCAACCTATATTTAACCATTATTTTATCTGCATTAGCTCATACATTATTAAAGTTCTCCTATCTCTTTGCAGTACTTTAGCAACAACCAAAACCACAACGTGCAAAACTGTCCCATAAAACCCATGTGTTAACTATGCTTACTTGACAACGTTAAGTAAACACACTGCATTTAGAAATACATTACATGCCCAGAGACCAGTTCTCAGACATGTAACATACTCTAAATAAGTTCCAGAAAGAGTTTTCCACAGTGATCTGCAGAACCTCTGCAGCATTAATCATGCTAACAATCTTCACATTGAGGTCTGGACCTTTACCATTACTACTACCATTAATACTGTTTCCCTTCACAACCAAATCACCTGCAGCATTTCTCTTTCTGCAGCCTAGAAAGTTCTGAACCACAAACCTGCATGTGAAAGTTCACACTTTAGAATCAGTACAGATAAGAAAGCAGTGTGCTGTACATGTTTTAATTCAAAGATGTGGGTTTTTTTTTTTCCTTATAAAAGCATACAATACAACCGCTAGCCAGAAATGAGAACTGAAATGTCATTTATACACTATTTTAAAGACATCCAATGCGAGCAATATTTGGGGGACAAAAATCAAAGTATATATATTAATTCCTTTAAATTCTCAGATCTTCAGATCTCAGATCTTCCTGCTGCAGATTCCTGGTCTGCACTTCACCTGTTGGGCCTCCAGCTCCGTGCCCTGAGCTCCCCCTTTCCAGAGGCTTCTCCTTCCCCTCGCACAGCCCCAGCCAGGCCCACAGCATGCTCCGCACCCACCTCCGGTTCTCCCTTTGCGGGGAGCACCTTCGAGATTATTTCCCACACTGGAACACGCAGCCAGATAAAACCTAAACCCCGCGCTGCCCACATCTATCTCCGACCCTCGGCTCCCTCC
>VZTR01004021.1:492664-520189 GCA_013400775.1 Chaetops frenatus
GGCCCCCCCCGCCCTCCCGCCCGGCCGCCGGTCCTGCGTTTTGATTGGCTCATATTGCCGCCGCTCAACAGCCGGCCCGCCTCTAAAGGCGCCCCTAACGGCGCTGCCCTTCGTGGAGCGCTGTCATTGGCTGGAGGGGTTGCAGGAAGTGGCGGCTGATTGGGTGGTTGCGGGGTGGCCGTTGCGATGTGGGCGGGGTCCCACGGGTCTCAGTCCAGGGGCGCTGCGGTGGCTGAGAGGGCGCTGCGGGCGGTAGGGGGCGGTAAGGAGCGGCAGGGGCGGGGCCAGCGCCGCCTCACGCCCTCNGCCCTCCCCGCGCCCCTCCCCCCCATCCCCTCACCCGCTGCCTCATAAATACGGTTGTATTAAACAGCAAAGCCATCTTTGTATCTTCTGGTTCCTTAGAAAAGGTGTTCAGGTTTTCTTGTCTATTCAGAAAATTCAGTGTGTCCGGTGGTTTTTTTCCTCAATTACAAGGCGAGGGTTTAATAAAGTAGTGAACAGTGACATACACTCCAGTGTGCTCAGAGCATGGCAGTACTCCTCAGCAGCTGCTTGCCCAAAGGCCTAGTGCAATACCGGAACCTTTAACCTGTGCTGTATCTTGAAAATGAAAGTAATGTAGTTCTGTAGAGGTGAAATACTGTGTAAATGTTGAACGTTTGCACATCGAATTGGTATAGAAACACAGGGAAATGCAGAAAGAAGTGTCCCTGCTGGGTGGATGGGACAGACAGGCTGAAGGAGATGCCGGGTTTGATGGGACCACACGAACGAGGTCAAGATTACACTTAGGAGTCTCCGTGTCCTGCGGCAGGCACAGCCGTGTAGAAGGGCAGGGAACGTGGCCCCACGGTGAGGAAAACAAGCTCCTGGGACCTTGGAAGTTACAGCACCTTTCAGTCGTCTCTGAGCTGCACCAGCTGAGAACAGCTCAATAGAAAGCTGTGTCTGAACCACCCAAGTTCAAAGCGAGCTCCTGTGTGGTCTATGAGCTCCAGCCTGTTTCAGGAGATAGGAGGTATTCTGTAGGACTAACAAATCCAATATTACTAGGGAAAATAAGAAAGAAAATGGTGGTGGTTTTTTTCCTTTGTAAACATAAATCTGTTTTGAGTTGATGCAGTGAGTCAGCAGTATAAGTTTCCCCACAGAGAAAATTCCACCGTGTTAGGACAAAGCATGCAAGGCCCCAGCATTCAGAAATAAGGCTCAGCATAAATGAAATCAGCAAATCCCTGTTTGCACTGAAGTTTGGAATCAAACACATTTTTCCAGAAAGACATCAAACTGGCTCCTAAACTGCTCTGCTGAGCTATACCCAGACTGAGCAGAAGATGCAGACAGGCAGGGAAACAGTCGCAAACAACAGACAGCACAGGAGATACCAAATGCTTAAAAAAGAACCTAAAAACACCATGGAAAAAATACTTTTAAGGGTAACAAAGCAGTATATTTTTGCAAGTGTCCTCCTCAATTTAACCAAAGCCATTTTTCCACCAAGTATCTTTCAAGCCTTTCTTTTGAAATACATTATTAACTCCAACATGACTGTAGGACAGCATAATACTCCTGCTGAAATCACAGAAGTACCAGGAAGTCAAATATATACACACACGCCTGTCACGCATGCTTCCCCTTTCTGTCCCACCCTTTCCCAAAAAAGAAAACAGTCCTTTTATGACCTGCTGAATCATGGCACAGGCAGGCAGCCCTGGAGCTGGCTCCTGCCCTTGCTGCTTTGTCATCGAGGAGAACAGAGCAGTGTAAGTTAAAAAAAAAAAAAAAGAATCTGCTGAAAGCATATCCTATGCAGGGATTTTCGAGATGTTTGAACTTAGATAAAAGGAACACAGAATGAACACAAGAGAGAGGTAATCCAGAAGGAAAACTAAAGGGATGAGTAAAGGAAACAGAAGAAACATGCACAGAGATTTAACTGTTTTGGCAGCTGAGAAGGTGATATTTTTAGACTCTAGAGTTCCAGGGCAGGGAAGATGAAAGAAAGAGAATGGCAGATACCACATGGCAAACATGACATTGTCAAGGAAAAACATTTTGGTGTGTTCAGGCTTTATTGCAGCAGATTTGCTTTGTCCCACTGACAAACACTCGGGAAGTGTGTTGTTCTCTGACTTTGGTAGTACAGTTGGAAAGGCACAAATCAGGCAGTGTGGTGAGACTGGCAGAGCCTGAATATGCACACCTCAGAGGTGAGAGGCAACACTTAGTTTATAAGTGCACTAGAACTTTGAATAATTCCATTTTGAGGGAACTTTTCTTGTCCTGAGTGTTATCAGACAGAGAAACCTCATGTGCTTTCCACTGGTACTTTCTTAATTCCCTCTAACTTGATCTCCAAAGTATTCCTCCTTCCTTAACCCCTGCCACACTGCCACATTGCTGGAGTTCTCCTTGCATTTCAAGCACTAGTAGTAATCTTTTCAGACTCATCTCCTCTGGAAAACTGGCAAGAAGTGAGTGGAAAATCCAGCAGGTCAGCATGACAGGAGGGACACCACACTGGCAGAGAGCAGGCAGTCAAGGCAGACAACCAGCAAAAGAACACTGACTTTTGCTCTTTCAAACTTTGAACTGCGGGAGGGAAGGCAAGCTCACATCTCTGTACAGGGCAATGTCCATGTGTCCTGGAATGCTTTCCACAGAAAACACGTTTTGTTACAAAGACGTCTCTGGAGACTATGCTTAAGAAAAGGATGGGGAAAAATGCATGAGCATTATTACAACGTGGGGAGGATAATAATCTTAAAGGGAAATGATGAAGTCCTGCCATTTTCAAAGCTAATAAACATGAATGTAAGAAGTGTTATAAATTAATTGTATTAAGATGAAGCAGATAAATAGAAGAAAAAATCAACAGAGAAGCAGTAACAGAGCACTCACAGACGGATGGAAGCAGACAAGCAGACACAGTACTGAGGTGGAAGAAGACAATCTATCCACCTGATACCATTTGCACAAGCTAGGAAGTGTCCCTGAGAATGGGAACTTTACAGACAACTTCTGGGACCCAGAAATTCAGAGTTACCCAAGACAAGACAGTAGGTGCAGGTTTAGTCTGGACTTAAGGTAGGGAAATCCTGATGGTTTCCATGGCCTGTACACAGCTTTCCCGGCCCCCATAGGCATTGCACCAGTTTGCTGGGCACAATTTGGCTTCTACTGTGCCCCTTTCCAACAGTTCTTTCATGGACCTGATGTAGGTTTGCTTGAGAATGGCCCTTGTATATCCCCAGAATTGTGTCCTCCCTGAGGGTCTCACACTTTGAGGCATTTGTATCCAAGCATGGTTGCAACACATGCAACAGAAGTTACTCCCTCACTAGGGAAATGCAGGTTTACCCTTTGGATTTAAACACAGCATCTTCCAAACAGCTGAAGACTTGCCAGCAACAGCAAGAGGCTGCCACCACCTTGGTGTCCTGAGGGCATCAGCAATGCCCAAAACCTTTTGCAAAGAAGAGAACGCTCAATCCCTACAGCTCTCTGAGAGCCAGGGCACAGAAAGGGGCTGTGAGTGTGATTAGCAGTAAGGCCAAGAGATGCTGTGCTGGAACAGAGTCTTTCCACTTTAGCTCACACATTTCAGATTCACCAGATCAGAGATTGACCGACAATAGCTGCTCTCCCCTAGCTGCTCATGACTCTGTGATAATTCCTCTACGATAACCTCCTGAGTCAGTACCACCTTGCACAGTACAGCTGGGAACTGTCTGGCTCAGGGCTTGTGCTTTGTTTATTTGAAAGCAGTTGTTTGTTTTGAGGAGCAAAACAACACAACACAACAACAACAACAACAAAAACAACAACAACAACCAACCAACCAAACAAAAACCAAAGAAACTCCCCCCAAAACCCCCCCATACCCCTCACAAACCCACAACAAAAACAAAAAACCAAAACCACAAACACAGCCCAAGCAAACAGAAAATGTCTTAAGTTTTGACTGACTGATTGGATGTCATTTATGGCAACTGAAATTCCATTAAAACACAGAATATCCCAGGGAGAAAGAGTAAATGGGTTCATTATTTAGGGGGAAGAAGGACAAGATGATATCCAGACTGACTCTAGGAAGGAAGGAAGTAAGGAAAGAAGGATCTTCTCCCGTAACAACATGTTATTACTCTGTGGCATGGTGAGGTCCCATGGCCAGGATTGCCCAGGAGCCCCCCATCAATATCTGTCTTGTCCTTTGGCTTCAGGGGCCAAGAACTCCTCCAGCCCTGCACAAGAAGCCAGGCATCTGGAGCCAGATGCAACCCTGGGCTAATTGAGCTGGCCTCAGCACAGTGTCCCCCCTCAGCTGCCTGCTTTCCCCACCACATTCTCTTAAAAAACAAGCAAAATCATGGCAGAGCTGCTGCATTCCTGACATGCCACGTAAACAGCACAAGGCCACCACCTGGAACCCCTGGCCTGTCCTAATCCCAATTTACTGAAGTCAATAAACAAAGAATTAGCAGCACTTAACTCAGTAACCTCTCCAGACTGGCCATTCTCCCACTTGCAATCATCAGCTCCTGGAGCTGAAGAGGCTGGATAACAGAAAACATACATTTCTGTCATTTTAATGGGTCTTCGTCTGTGTCTGAGGAAAAAACCTTCACCACTCTCTTCTTTTAGGGAAGACAGAAACCCAGATGTGGTCAGTACCTTCCAAGCTGTCTTTTGATCCCTATTTTTTATGCTTCCCTACTGTTTTCACTTAAATCTTGCACGTGGTTTTACAGTGATCCTCTTTCTATTACCAGCGTGCCACCCTCCATGTGGCTTCCTCCTGTGTGCTCAGTGTGGCTTTTCTGTGGCTGGTGTTGGGCGCCAGTCCCAGCTGAAAGTAGATCAGCTAAAAGACACATGGCTTGATCTCTGCTGGATTAGCAGAATTGGCTTTTTGAGGAGCAGCATGGATGTAGAAGTGCCTGAATGACTTGAGAAATGGAACCTCTAACACCCGGTGCAACTGCTGGTGAAGGCAGGTTGATGCTGAAATACTCCACTGCCAGAATGGCCCAGGTGGGACATACTCAGTTGTCCCTGGTATGGAGCATCATCTTCTGGTGGATGGCCCCCGTGGAAAACTGAGACAATCTATTAGATTGCCATCAAGAGCCCTGTAAGTCAGAGAGCTCTGTATTGTGTGGGAGGGACTTCTGAGAAACAACCCCCCAAGGAAAACGTCTTCCCAGTAACAGCTCCTTCCCCGTAGTGTATGAAATGTAGGGAAGAGCAAGTGCCCACAGGGAGGGTCACGGCACAGCTGCGCTGTGGCCGCGGTGGCTGCAACCAGCCAGCAAGGATTTCACGTGCATTCTCTGTATCCCTAATAACCACTGGGTCATAGATTGGAGCTGCAGGGCAGAGGAACTTTGCACATTTATCTCCCTCTCCAAAAAACCAGCAGTGCTGCAGCTGCTCAAGGTGGGTGATCCACGCCAGTCCGGGGTTTATGCCTATGCTCACCCCGGGAGAGTTTCAGCAGATGGGAGGGCAAGGCAAGTCTGATGCGCATCTATTTGCCAAAGAAAATAATAAGAAAATTGCTTTCTCTGTACGCTGTAGTCTCCTGTGCTTTCCTAAGGACAGCGAAGGGGGCTTGGCGAGGGAGAAGCTCCTTCTGCTGTTTCTCCCTGGGGCAGGTCCTGCTAACAACAGCTGTTCGCAGCTGCAGCTCCCCTCTGCCTTCTGGTGGCAAAAATGCATTTTGGATCTCCCTCCCGTCCCGGGATTCTCCTCCCAAGCCGGCGCCAAGGCACTTGCACAGGGCGTGTGGTTTGGGGCCCCGTCTCACACCCTTCCTGGCCTTGCCTGCCCTCCCCTCCCTGCAGAGCCGTACTGAAATTCCACCTCTTTTATGCAGGAAAAGGTTCCATTCTGTGCCAGGAAGGAAGAGGATAAACAAACCCTGTGTTTTGAAGGATCTAACTCTGCCTCCAGAAATCAGACATGTCTGCAACACTTCTCTGCCTCGCAGGAGCTCCAAGATCCTGGCAGCCCTTTGTCAACATCCTCAAAAAGTGCAGGCACCTCTGAGGCTCTGGATGCCCAGGGTTAGCTGTTCAGAAATCCTGAACAGATTTCCATTCCTGGCTGCTGGGAGCAAACCAGCCAGCAGTGAAGGGCTTATGGGATTTGCTGCTGCTTGTATTTGTGATAGACATCTCCTAGGAAAGGATTAGCTGTGGGGTCCGGAGGTGGTCCCATGCCTGCCTGGCCTTCGAAGCCCAGCAGGAACAAAGAGTGTGCTGAGGACTTTGTCACTGCCTGCGTGCCCAGCTGCCAAGCTGTGCTGTGCCCAGGGAGAGCAGTGAGTTGGCACAGATGTGGCAGCAGGATGAAGAGGAGGACCACAGCAAGCCACTGCTTCCAGCCTACTGCACGGACCTGTGTGCAGTGAAAGCTACTTTGGTCACTTCCTTCTGGAGGAAAATTCCTCCCGAATTTTCTGTGGGAATATGCTGCATTTTCTTGCATTGCAAAACCCAAATAACATTAAAGGGATGTGTGCATTCCTTCTCTTGATTACAGACGTAAATTGACTTTCATTCACTTGTCAGTCTGAACTCTTGCCCAAACTGTGTCTAGAAATGGGCAAAAAGCGTGCACTTTGGAGATGTACTGGAAGTTTCTTTTATGCGAATGTCTATATTTTTATTGTATCTCACTCAGGAGGCCCGTGAAGTGTAGGGTGAACCTGAGACACAGCCTGTGGTCTCCTTATTATCTTTGTAGACAACTGAAAACCCTTTGGATGGGAAGTCAAGTCTGATCACATCATCAACAATCACCCTGAGAACCCTGCAGCCCTACCCCACACCACAGGGCTCTGCTTTGGAGCTGCTTGTTCATGACAGCCCTGATGACTGTATTAACACCAAACATTTCTGCCCATTCTGACTCATTCCAAGGCAGTAGCAGAGCCTGTGCTCTAGGCTCACCTACCGAGTCTGAGCCTCCCTGCCACTGCTGTTTGATTTTGGGGGAATGAAAGGAAATTATGTTTAGCGTTACTTCAGAAATTGAAGAATCTTTTTTTAAAAGCAGATATAGGCAAGAACACGTCAACCAAAGAAGACAATAAGGGAGAATCTGGGATCCTCAGGGTTTTCTTCCAGTTCTGAATGAGAGTGAGCAGCATAGCCCTAAGGGTGTGATGTTCTTGCAGTTCTTTACTGTCCTGAGCTTAACTTCAACCCAGTCTACAGTGCAGGTGATTGGAAAGCTGGAAATTGTTAAAACCCCCTAAACATGGCCATTCTAACTGTGTTTCCAGGGAAAATGGCGAGTCAGGGATTTTGAAGCAGCACTGTAGCTGTGTGCAAGTGCAACAAGCGGTGCAGTATTCTCTGCAGAGTTTGGAGATGCAGAAACCCAAGGGAATGTGGAGGTGGGGATTTATTTCAGAATTGGCTGGCTATTAAAGCAAGGAGAAGTTGGGGGATGAGAGGCTTCCTTTGATACTTGGACAGATAGGGAAATGAAGGTGTTTTAGTCAGTCACAGAAAATTCCTGGCATGAGAGGGAAAGGAATGGTTAAGGTTATACAAGTGAAACGTGACAATCTGTGCTTTCATTTTCAAGTCAAATACCTCAGAATTAGATCTTATCACTCAAGACTTGAATTAATCATGGGGCAAGAATTTTAACTGAAAGAAATAGATCAAATTATAAAGGCAAGCTGCTACCAAGCTCAATGGAAACTCAAAAGAATGAGGAGGAATGAGGAGAGAGATCTGATTAAGATTAATAAAAGTATCAGCTGTGCCTTAGGGAATGTTGGTGTTCTCAAACACAAATTCCAACGTCAAAAACGTGGTGCTTTAGTTTTCCATCGAGACACTGGGCTGGGTAAGAGCTTGAATTCTTTCAGAGTGTGCTAAGCCTCCCAAGATGAAGAAGCTTATCTGAGCTGCCCTCTCATTTGACTTTGTAGAAATTGTGGGTTATAACTATGGGGTACATACCAAATAAGCTCGCTATTTTGATTTTACATTTCCAGTTCATTTCTTTCATTGATTCTAATTGTGTCCCCCACTAGACTCTCCTTTTAGCAAGGTCATATTACATAGAACTGGAATCAGTCACTGACTTACTTTGTAGAAGTTCAACATTCCTTTCATTATTTTGGGGTACTTTAGTCTAAGACTTTGTCCTGTGAATGGGTAAAATTTTTAATCTGTCCATCAACTCAGTGACAAGGGTTTTTCATTTTGTTTCTGCTGGACAAGGCTCATCTAAAGTAAAAGTGGGCTGAGCTGTGAGCTTTCTGCAATCCTAGACAGACTTTTGTTAGAGGATGTGTTTTCTGCTACCTTTTTACAAGGCAGCAAAAAGAATCAGAGATCCTTCTCCCATTATGAATATACAGATGTAAATCTGAGGCAAACTCAAAAATGCCCAAATTAAATTTGACATTAAATTTGTTTCTAAGTGTTTAGTAATTTTTAAAATTGATTACAAGCCAGGGTCTGCTTTCCAGCTCTTCAGAGACTTTTTATATATATATAAAAAATCTGTATATATATAACAAAAATCTATATGTAATAAAAATATACATAATAAAAAATCTACCTCTATGTATCTGGTTAAGAAACCTTATATTTAGGATGAAGAAGATCACTGGTACAATAATTCTTAAATTCTGGGAGTGTTGATCATTTGAAGACTTTGGGAGTGATTTTAACTAATTTTCACAGGAGTAAAAAAATATATATTCTGAAGATAGTAGCAGACTGTGTTAATCTGTTGTAAATATTGAACCTCTGGGAATTATAGGTGGAGATTTTTCTGTTTGCTTTAGTAATAATTTAAACACTGGTCCCTGATAAGTGCTGTACCAACAGACTGGATTCGTTTTGAATCTCTGCAAGGGCTGAACAAAAGCAATAAATTGTGACATAAAACAGCGAATACCAGCATTCACATCAGGGCTTTCAAATAGCACAGCCCAGGCTGGGTGTGCTGTGCTGAGCTGTGCTTTGCCTCCCCAGGCCCTGGATAAAAGGCTGCTGCAATCCTGCCGTGCTGGGAAGCAGGGAATGGATGCTGTCCTGCAGACTGAAGCTGCCATAGCCTGGCAGCATCATGCACTGACTTGGCACTGAGAATTTTCCTAACAGGAGAGGCCACCATCAAGGTGTGTCAAGTTAGGCAGCATCCCAGTCCTGTGCAGTAGGGAGCAGATAGATGGATGCTGGAAAATGGGTGTGGTAAAGCGTGATGCAGCAGGCAGCAGGATGCACATCCCAGTACTGTCCATCTCACCCTATTGCCCTCACAGGCACAAATCTAAACCACTATGACCACATGGTTTGAGGATAAGCATGATGGTTTCTGAGGAATTTGTATCACTGAGAAAGTCTTCTTTAACATTGAATGCATCTTGCTGTAAGAGTGCAATGGAATTATATCAGGAAACTGGAAGCAGTGGAATAATCTTTGTGTAAAGGCTACAGGAAATTCTTGAATTCAGGTTCTTTCTGCCTTTTTCCCCAACAGAGGTCCAGGGTGCCAGTAGAACTGCTATAGCAAGGAGCTCAATAACTGCCCTGTGTCACTCAATGAATCCTCTTCTTGTCAGAGCACTTACAGACACCATCCATCCTGCTTCCAGGCTTTGGGAGGCAGAATCACACAAGTATCACTTCAATTGCCATTTCAGCTTCCCAGAAGTTAAAAGCAAGGGTGTGCAGGCAAGTCTGGTATTTAGCACTGTTTCTGATCAATAAATTCTTTTACACAACTGTGTCATGCAACCATTTCACACCCCAAAAATAAACCCAACTTGTTCTAAAGCAAGTCCTTTGTCCCAGTGAGGGATTGGTCACCAGTTTACAACTGCTGAGAGGTGTTTTCTCATGATTGGCCAAAGCTCCCTGTTGTTGATACTTCTTAAAGGCTTCTGGGAAGAGAAAGATTTTTCTAACCCCGTCTGTCTGTCCTGGCTTCCCAGCCCCTCACTGCCTGCCACTGTGGGCCAGCACTCCCACAGCTGGGGAGGCTGAAGTCACTCAGAAGATGCTGGAAGAAGACCAATGCCAGGATGGGTGCCTGGTCCCAGTGGCACCTCTGGAACTGCTTTTAGCCCAACTTTGCAACCCAGGAGCTGAGACAGAAAAGGAGAGGCTCAGAAGAGGTCTCCACTTTTGGTGCCTTAAATGGTACCCCCCAACTTGAGGTGCTGTGGGTAGGAGTTACCTGCCCTTGCTGGGGGACAGCAGAGCTGGGTCAGCCCTCACTCAGTGTCAGGGCTCCATACGAGGCTGGAGGAGTCATGTGCCTGTGGCAGCTCTCCCCAGGGACTGTCCCCAGCCCTCCTCTCCTTGCCGTTGCCACCACTGTCGAGTACACACAGCTCAGCTTGACCTTGGCCAGTCTGTGACACACAAAGGCTGCAGGAAATGATGGTCAGTAACCAAAAACCCATCTGCTCCCACGCTCACATCTTGCTCCCATGACACGCAGTTGCTGTGTCTCCCTGGTCCTGTGCCAGCAGGAGATGTGGACGCTGGCTCTGTTTAATTTCTCCTTTGGAGATGGGAGAAGAAACAAAGCCTGTTTGTGTTCGTCTGTGCTCAGTGGTTTATGTGACCCAGGCAGCCTCTTCACTCTGCTTCCACTGCAGCTGAAGCCTCCCAGCTGCAGGATGATGTGTGTGCCCCTCACTGGCAGTGTCCCACCCAGTACCTGGGCTCCATTCCCTGCCCAGCACATCACTTGGGGCATGACAGTGAAGGAGTTCAAAGAACAGTCCAAATGATGGTCTGCTCTCACCCACAGAGTTTGTCTTTGATTCATTCTGAAGATGTATTTCAAAACTTTTTGACACTGCTGACGTCAGAGGAGCCTTACAGAAACATCTGTCAGCTTCCTGCCCTCGGTGCCTTCTGCCCTTGCACAAGCTTGTCCATGGGCCTCATGCTGATGGATGGACAATCTGTGGTCTCACCCCCTCTATCTGTCTGGCTGAGCTGTGCCCCAGTGTCATGGACAGGGTGACCCAGAGCAGGACACTCAGCAGGTCTTGGGTTCAAGCACAGTCCCACAGCACTAAGCAAGGAGAGAAGAGCAGCTGCAGTGAGGACCTATTACAGATCTCCCCTCAAATCATGCCCCTTCCCTCAACCCCGTGTGGGACAGAACTTCGGTGTGAAACGTCACAATAAGGCAGAGGGACCAGTGCCCTCCTGATTGCCCTATCCCTGAAGACATGACATTGAACAGAAACACCTCCCCACAGGCAAATTGCCCTGACTCTTTCTCTGTTTCTGACAAGCCAAGGGTCTCTGTTTTGCAGAAGACCCATTAGGAATTCCAGTCTTCCCCCTGGAAAATGTCTCCTTAGAGGTGTCCTCACTCTGCCTCTCTCCAATGCCTTGCCCAGCTTTATCCCATAACCAGGTAGGGCCAGGCAGCATCTGGGTGTGCTGGTCCAAACAAGACAGAAATGATGAACAGCTCTATTTCACCACCTCTATAATTTAGGAAAAGGAAAGCTGCACTCCATGGCCACTGTTCAGCCTTTGATGTATTCTGATGTACCCTGTACACTTGCAATTTTTTCCCCACATCATTAAAGATAATACTAAGTGTATGTTAACATAAGAGCTTCCAAAGATGTTTGAAAGGCTTGTTTGTCCCTCTGCAAAGGGAAATCCTCCCCCTCCCTGACATATGCACTTATCACTCCAGAGATTTATTCTTCACGCTAGCCACTTTCTGGCATTGTTTCTTTTTGTTTATTAGCTATTCCTGACTTTCTGTTGAACAGGAGGTAGGAAAATTGTCAAAACACATGGAAAAGGCTTTCCTTGTGTGACAATAACACAAGACAAGGCAGGGCAAGAGAGACATTGAATTAATACTTTTAACAGATGTTGATCATAAATGAAGGGTATAATTCATCTGCAGGTACCAGTGCCTTCAGATGATGAATTAAGGAGAGAGTTTTGGCATTGCTTTTATACTGATATGCCCTCCAGTCAGACTTAACGTGCATATGGATAAAGCTCACTGAACTCCATTAGAAGAAAGCTTTAAAAAACATTCTCCAAACTATCCCTTAAAAAATGAGTATAGGTATTCATTTGTGTGGTTTCCAAAGACTCAGCTTTCCATCTTTCTTACTAGAAAATTATATTTTATGTTTTCCCTGTTTGAGCTCTGAAGTGAAGCCCTCACCTTTACTGAGATGAGAAGTGCTGTCAATAGGTGCTTGGCTGTGGTCCTGCTCCATGCAGAAGCATTCAAGCAGCCCAGAGATTGGTTTGGCCTAGAAATTTTGCTATCATTAAATATTTGTGAACATTTATCTCCTTGATCTGCCATAGATATATAAATGCTAGAAATACGGTCTGAAATCACTCTGGATGGACAGGCTAAGGCATATCTCCAATATACACTGAGTTTGTACTCCCAAGAGATGAGTTGTATAACGCCAGCCTGGATGTTGCCGACAAAAACAACCACCTGCATTTTTACTTTGTGAAAAGAGGATCCTCTGGATAGATGCTCATTTTAGGAAGACATGGTAATTCTTGTCATGCAAAGTATTTATGGTAATTTCAAAATGCAGAACCCAGGACACATTTCAAAACACTCAGGAGATCTGAGCCACCTTGCACCTTGCTCTGAGTCCTGCTGGGAATAACAGAGCAGAAATTATCTGCAGCTGTCCCCACTTCCTGGGGACACACAGCCAGTTATGCCTTCCTAAGAAGTAAAAAAAAGATTTTTTTTTCTTGCCATATTTCTAGCGTGTCCTTCTGTTCACAGATGGAAAATCCAAGAATTCCAGGAAAATCCCAACACATGTTGGTCTGAGTTTAAGAGAAGCCTCCATGGGAATGGGAGGCCAGGAGGGCGCATTGCCAACCCCACCACCCCACCCTGAGGAGCTGTACTTGAACAGACTGAGCTCTCTTTCTTTCTCTTGAACTAGAAAAATTCTTTCTTCTCTGTGAGAAAAAATTCTTTTGAATGAGCCCTCCCCTCTTTCTTTCTATGTGGTTGTTACAAAGACAGTAACTGTTCTCACAAGCAGTTCCACAGTCACGGGTTTGGATGTACATAGTGGCTGCAAAAGGATTTGAAGGGAAAGGAAGCACAAGTACGACCTGCATTAGAAAATACTTCCATATTTGTGCAATAGGACTGGAAGAACGAGGTGCCTCCATGCTTCACAGCTGAATGGTGAGTTGCTGATCTGCAAAATGTTCTCCCTTCCACTGACAGAAAGCTCTTGAGCTATTGTACACTTCTGAAATACATTTCCAGGGGATGTTAGTGCATGTAACAGTGCTGGACTCAGCACTGCTGGCTTCTTCGGGCAACTAATAGGTTACTTCTTCGGCAAGAAAACCCTATGGTTGCTTAAAACTTCTCCAAGGTATTGTGTTGATAATTTTTCTTCCCAAGATGATTGTTAATCCCTCTTGGTGTTGCAGTCCAGCTCTGAGTGCATCCCTGCAGTGAAAATTAGGAGGCAGAAAAGGTTATTGGCTGCAGAAAGAGGTGGCAGAAGCAGCCATGGGCACGCAGAAATGCCTGCAGTGATGACTCAGTGGGAGGTGTGAGGACTTTGGTCTGTGCCCTCTGACGTAGGGCCACGTTCACACAGCATGATCCGGAGCACAGAGCTGGGGAGTGGGAGAGGGGTTCAACACTTCAGTAGCTCCTGCTCAGCAAATCCACCCGGAGGTGCACCTGGGGCTGCAGGACTTGTCCTTGCCTGGAAGGGAACTACTCTGTGTCAGCCTTGGAGGGTGAGGTACTGCAACATGCTGTGGTCCATGTGGGTGAGGAGGCTGCCCACCTGTGACAAATCTGTCACTCAGGGGCATTTGGTGCTGGGACCGGGGTACTTGTGCTTGTTCCTTGTAAGCACTGAGGGAGAATGGAAAATAGAGTGAATTCTGATGGTGAGAAACAGGGACAAGAAAAGTGTTGTGCTCTTCAGGAGTTTAAAAACAGCTTGAAAAATTATGCGTATGGAGGAGGGAGGAGGAGGGGGGAGACATCTGTGCTTGTTTATTCATTCATATTTCTATTGGCCTTTATTATATTTAGACCATGTGTTTAGTGATGATCTGGAGAGCAGGAATGCTCTGTGGCAGCCTGTGCAGCTCCTCCTGGCCCAGCTTCCATTATACACGTTTGACACTGTTGGTGCAGCTTACAGTGCACTGTCATCTGATGGAGGTGTAAGCTCAAATCTTTTCTGCTCCATTGTTTTCTTTATTTTCTTTCACTAGCAGGCTGTTATCAGACAGGAGCAGAGGGAAATCAAACATCATTAAGCACTGCAAGACCTCTGCCCTTCTTGAGCTGACACAAGGGAGTTCTTAATTTCTTTGACAACTAAATAGAAGAAAACAAAACACAATGTTCTTCATATTTCTAAACAGTCACTGTAATGAAAAAGGTTCAATTCTGAAATAAAGGAATTAATCTTAGAGTTGGTGTTTAAAAAACAATGGTGTGCGTATTTGATATTTGGAAAAATACTAAGCTGGGACATTGTTATGGCCATTTTGGGTGCCTTTATACCTTATAGAGAGGCAGAAAACCAGAACCAGCATATTGCTTCTTAGAAAGACTATCAAAGATGTCAGGCATCCAATGTAATTTCTGTAAACTGCTTTAATATAACTTTCTGTAACAGTGGTGTTCAACGATCACTTTGTCTTAACCTGCTTTCCTTTTTCCCTGGTCTGATGGGAGAATTCCTCGAATGAAGGGAGAGGAAGGAAACAAAGCTCGTGGTCCCAGCAGCTTTTGTCTGTGCCAGCTTTGTGCAGTTAGATGGGAACTAGATAAATGTGTTTCTTCTGACACATGAAAATGTAATTTTCTTTTTGCTATGTCCTGGTGAATTCTACAGGTTTTTCCCCACAAAGAACTCACTCTGGTGTTTATGGTGAGAATTCATTGGGCTGAGGATTGATCAGAAGCCTTAAATGCAGATCTCCCAGCCTTTCTGGGACAAGGGCTGGCTCTGAAACCCCCTTGCTCTCTGACAGACATTCTGCAGGACCCATGTCCAGATAACATATCAGTGTGCAGGACAAATGTAGAGACCTTTTATACTTTATCACATCCTCTCTCAGCCTCTCAGAGGGTTTTTCATGCAGGGACTTTATTCGAGGCTGTCGGAGTATTATGGCCATAAGTCATTCTCTGTGCCCAACACATGGTGTCCAGAGTTTGTGTGGGATTACCTACACAAGGATATGTTCCTTGGAATGCTGTCTGTGCTCTGGTGTGACACAACAGCCCAAGCAGAGCTTTGGTTTCTCCTGCAACATCAGCAAAGGCTTTAGGCCAAGTGCCTTGGTCTAAAGAAGATGCCCTGGGGGGAGTGGATTAGTGGGCTATTGAGATTTGTCCATCCATTCAGCTCCCAGTTCCCCTATCTCTCACATTTTTCTCTGTACTGGCTTTTACACTTCCTCATAACTCTGTCCTTGGAAAAGGGTGGGTGGGGACGGAAACACTCCATTAAACCTGATCCACTGATTTCCATTTCCACAGTGCTGTGATAACGGGCACACCAGGCTCCTCCAGGGTGTCAATACCACACACTAAATCTTTGCTTTGTTTGTTCAGTTAGAACAAACTTAGGTTGCCAGCTATCATCGCAAACTGCCATATCAGTGAGGACTGAACCTGGCCAGAGGAATTTCTGATCGAGAAATAAGATTTTCCAGGGTCTGGAAAAGTCAGTATGTTGGATCAGATTCATTGGCTGGCTGCTGTGACAGTCCTGGGAGTCCTGGAGCAAGGTAGGAACCATTGGATGCGTGTGCTCTAATACTGACTGGATCAATCTACTGTAACTCCACTGATTTTCTTTGCTTTCATATTTAATAACTCCTGTTCCACTGGCACTTCGCTGCTTTGCAGACAGTGAATTGATATCTTGTCTGGGTTCTGGAAAGCATTCAACCAAACAAGTGCCCTTTCTCTGAACTGACCTACCCTCTCCATGCAGAAATTTTTTGGTAGATCTTTCACTCTACAACCATGTAGAATTTTGCTCTTTGGGTTCACAGCAGCTCCTGAAGTGCTTGTAGATGTAAGCATACAAAGGGTCCTGTAGTGTGGAAAAGTGGAAAGATGGGCTGTGGTGGGTCACAGGGAACATCTTCCAGCCATGGGTCCACGTTGCAAGACAATTTAATTCAGTGTATGGGTGGCTTATCTGTGGCATCAGTTCCATCCCTACACAGATATCAGGCCCTACACAGATATCAGGATTTAGAAGAGGAAAAAAATTAAAAGATTGAAAAAACCTTGAAATTGTCAGTAATAAAGTGCATCTGATTGTGTAACAATTTCTGTAGAAATTACCATCTGCTGATTATGCAAGAAAGCAGATAACACTGGTGGTATGTGACTGTATATTCCTTGCTTCACTATGGCTCTGGGTCATTCCTTTGCCTTGTCTAAAATGTACCTGGGATTTTATCCTAACGTTCTCTGCTATGTGGGGATGTGGGGTTAGGAGGAGACTTCAGATCTTTTTTCCCCAGCCTCTGGCCAGCTCCTGACTCCACCGTGCCCAGCCATAGGACTGACCACTGCTACTTCTCTCTCTTTTGTGCAGCCTACTTCTTCCTCCAGGTGATCTATGCTAGGAGATTGTTTGGCATTTCACCTCCAAAGATCTCAGGCCCTCCTGAATTTGAAAGGATCTTTCGAGCACAGTAAGAAACTTCTCTTACCTGATGTTTATCAGATCTCATCTGCCTTTCCCCTGCTTTGCTATTCTTTTCCTAGGAATTTTAATTAAGCAGTTAATCACCTCCCTCGAAGTTAATTAATGGGTTGAAGAGTCAACATCAGGACTGTGTTGGCTCTTGAGTCCTAGACCAGCCATTGCTGATAGAAACTACACAGAAACCTCTCCTGTACAGTGCAGGGCTCCTAAAGACACAACCCTTGGTGCCTGAGACTTAGGCTGGTTTTATCCAAATTGTGTCCAAACCTCAGGCAGCTTCAGTCCTACTCTGAATCTCACTCATGGGGAAGGACAGGCTCCCAGAGAGATCTCAGCTGGAGCTGGGATGAGGGTATTCCAGCATCTCTGCTGTGATTTCTGTGCTAGGGCTGCAGTGGGGAGGGAGGAATCTTCCACTTTTATTTTAGCTGACCACTGGAGAAAAAGCAACTGAGTAGCTGGAGCTGGATCCCCTCAGCCATCCCCTTCTTTGCTCCAGCCAAGACTCAGCTTTGTCCAGCATCTTTTGTTGCTGCTGTGCCTTTGGGAGGACAGGGCATGGCATACAAACAATCCCAACTGTTGTGTGCTCCCTCCAACCCCTGCACAAAGCCCGGGTTGCTCTGGCCTTATCTGTTTGAGGGACAGACCTTCCCTCAGGGCTTTGGGTCATCGACAGCAGGGTTTGAGGTGCAGCACTCAGGAAGGGGCAGTGGGAATGGTTACGGAGCCTTTCTGTGCACAGTCTGACCTGGGAATCTTTTACTTGATTTCTTGTGCCCTGGAGACCCTTCCACTGTTTAATATCTGTGAATAAAGCTGGGAAAGGTGCAAGGCTTTTAATGACAACATCAGTTCTAAAAAGCAAAAGCCTCCAGTATCTGGAAACTGCAAGGGGAAGCAAAAGAGGAAGAGCTTCCTTCCTTTTTCTAGTTTACAACCTTTCTATTTCCTGACAGGGTGAACTCCTCCGAGTATTTTCCCATCTTCCTGGCACTTTTGTGGCAGGCTGGACTCTTCTTCCATCAAGGTGAGAATATCCCATTACCTGGTTTGTCACTAGATCTGTTCCCCTGCATGCTGCCTCAGTCCTCAGGTCCTGCTCAATTTCTGAACAATAAATTAAACAGTAATTTTGTCTCTGACGGGAGGGTAGAGACAGAGGACACAGTCTCTATTCCTTCACTTTGGGCTACGTCCTTGGTTCCAAGTAGCTCTGAAAAGCTCTCGGAAATGGTCACTGTGATCTCTCCTAAACACAGGTCTGGCTGCAGCCTTGGGCCTGCTCTACCTCTACGCCCGCTACTGCTACTTTATGGGATACAAGGCATCCTCCTCAGAAAGGTAAACACACTCACACACACTCTTGCACACTCTTACACACACTCTTGAAGACTCTTACACACTTACATGTTCACACACACACACAATCACACGCTCACACTCTTACACACTCACACACACAGTTACACACTCATACACAGCAGCACTCAGGGGAGTACACTTTAACCCCTGGGGGTTGTATTTGGGAATATACTGTGCTTTGGAAAAGCTCAGGACTCTTGGGTGCTCTGGGGTTCCTGCATGACTCAGCCTCGTCTCCGAGGTGTAATGTGAGCATGGACACAGGGCAAGGCTGGAGCTGCCCCAGGCCCTTCTGGGTGTGTGTTTGCTTCCTTGAGGTGGAAGCAGGGCGTGGGACCTCACACAAGGGGCAGGGGACAGCCAGGGATTTGCCTTTCCACCCACTTCTGCAGGGAGGAAGGGGCTGTTCCCAGGTGGGAAGCTCAGTGTCTGCAGCTGCCTCTCTCCCACCAGGCTCACCCCGATATACTTCAGTGCTGGAGTTCTCTGGATTCTCATAGCAGTGTCAGCCCTGGGCATCCTGCATTTCTGCCTCTCTCACTATGTGGGAGTGAATGTTGTCCAGCTTCTCACAGCATGACCCACTGCTCTGTGCCTCATCACCGTCCTCATCTTCAAGTCCTGCTCCCTCCTGCCTGCCTTAACAGACTGGCTGCAACTCAACAGCCCTCAATGAGAAATCTACCCTCACCCGAGCTTTTAACACCTCCTTGCTCACTGTCCAGCGCTGCCAGGAGCTGCTGAACTCTTTAGGAGATATTTTTAGTGTGCCAAGTGCTCCATATCTGGCAGCTCCATCGTGTCTGATGCAGAAACAACAACAATCCAAAACAAGGACAGTTTTAGGGAAACTGGACACATGAAAGCAAACTTCTCAGTCTGGGTTTCCCAGTGAGTTGCCAGAGGGAAGTGCCATGTGTTCCCCATTCTCCAGTGGCTTTGCCTCCAGCCCAGGCACCAAACAGGGATTCATGCCAGTTTTCCAAGGCCTGCACCTAAGAAGGCACTTATTTGGAACCAGATGTGAGCTGAGACATAACCAAAGAGGTGAGGGATAAACTGGAGCAGCCACCAACATGTGCAGAAGTCTGTTGGTGCCTTCATGCTGGTTATCAGCTGCTGCTGTAAATTGGACTGTGCAAACTCATCACCACTGCTGTGTGAGCCACTTTGAACTCAGCCCAGTGACAACGGGCACAAATAAAAAGCCACAGAACTTGCTGTCCCGGGTGTCTCTTTGTGAGTCTGCAGCTAGCAGAGAACAGAAGCATGAGTGTGTGAGTGCAAGGTGGCTGCCTGTTTCCCTGACATGGAGTCCAAGGCAGCCTGCAACCCTGTGTGCCATGGGAGGAGAGCTCTGAGGAGGGAGAAGATGTTTTTTGGAGATGTTGAGCTCATGGATTGGGTGTTGAGCCACTCAGCACCAAAAAGTGGTTTTGCCAGTGCTCAGGTCCCTCCTGCATCAGGAGGGGCTGGGTTTTCATGAGTCCAGTATTTACAACACGGGTGCTTTTGGCCACTGGTGCCTTCATGTTGGTGCCACAGCTCAGGAAATATCAGCAGTGCTCCGTGTGTCATCGTGGGAGGAATTCACATCAAACCCAGAGAGTGGAAATAATTGCATGAGCATGATGCCAGCCCAACAACATTGTAAAGCCCACTGCTCTCCCCTCCTTTTCCCAGCAGTACGCATATCTCGACTGTAAGAACAAAAGGCAGGGGCTTTTTGGAGAAAATGATTAATTTTCACATTGTTTCTTTTCCTTCCGTGCGTTTTAAATTGGCTTCTCCAGCAAAGCCCCCAGTCCATTTCCCTTTCAGACTGTCCTGTCTTGGAGTCATGCTGCTGCACTGAAACTGGCAAACACGGCAGGGGAAGGCTTAAAGCCAAACAAAAATAACTGTACAACACTTGTCTCTGCAAAGTTTTCAGGGCAGCAGAGCCCCATCCTCACAGGAATCTCCAGGTGTCACAGCAAGATAGACATTTTTCTTTTGGCATCTTTGGTGACACATTTCAGAAGAGTCTGAGCATAGTTTACCCTCTGGCTGTGCCTTAGCAAGGTCAGGGAGGAACAGATTTCACAGTGAGATTTCACTTAGCCTTTGCATTAACAGGTTGTAGCATCTCCTGAAATTTTTCCCTAGTCCTCACCTTTTTACCAGTGTAACCTGTCACCTCCCAGAGAGTAAATGCAGAAGGACCAGCCCCAGCAGCTGGTGTAGGTCCTGACTCTAGGCCAAAATCCTGCTTTCTGGGGTTAGTCCAAGTGGGTGCTCACTGGTTCTGCAGACACAATCTCTGTCTTTTATCCTACAATCAGTTTTCTAAACCTGCTGTATCAGCCTGGAGCCACTGCCCACCTCAGCCCTGCTTGTGTCCGCTCTGTGTGTGACAGGGCCGCAGGATGACTCAGAGGAGGGAAATTAATGATTCAGCAGTGAGATTGTAGCCGGCTTCTCCTCTTGGATGCACAGAAGACCATTAAAAATCCTAGCACAGTGCAGTCAGGCTCTGGCTTTGGTGGCTGCCATCACCAGTTCTGCCACAGGAAATCTGATGGGCACACCATCAGCCCTTAAAGCCACCATCAGAGAGGCTGTTCCAGGTTCTTCGAGCAGAAGGGAAACTGTTCCCCTCCACCAGAGCTGCTGTCATTGCTCTGCTGCTTCATCAGTCAAAGAAAACTACTTTACACCGATCGATGGTTCAAACAGTCGATGAATTTGGGATTTACCCAATTCATGATGCTGCTGCCCAGCACGCTGTGCTGGTGCTGTATGGTACCAGTTTGCCCACCTGCATCTGCTGCAGAAGTGCTGAGGGGCCGCCGGGCCGGCACGGGGTGTGCTGGGGGCTGCACCTGCCACTCCGGGCCACCGTCCCGCAGGTGTGAAAGCCACCCCGTGAGCACCAGTTTAAAGATGATCCAACCACCAGCGGCACTGCTGCGCTCCCGTGGGCTCTGGTCCAGTGCTGAGAGGGAGGGTCCCACCGCTGCCCTCGCCATGGGGGCCAGGCCCAGGCCGCCAGCCCCGCTCCCCTCGGGATTCCTGTCCCTTTTTTACCCCGGGATTGCTGTCCCCGCTCCCCTCGGGATTTGTGCCCGCCCCGGCCCCCGCCGCTTCCCCCCGGCGCCGGGAGAGGGCGCTGGTGCCCCGCGGCTGAGCGGGGGCGGGGCCCGGGGGCGGCGGGGGCTCGGGGGTGTCCAAGGGCAGCGGCCACCGGGGGCCCCGGCACCGCTGGCTGCACCCCGAGAGGTGCCCGGGGCAGCGCTCACCTGGCACAGCCACGGCCTCTGGCACTCATGCACAAATCCCCTGCTTCGAGTTTCATCCGTGCTGCGCCAGGCTCTGGCTTTAAGGTTATTGGGGTAGGGGAGTCCTGGAGCCTCGCAGGAATCTCCTGGGGACGCTTACGACAGACATAAAGAGCCCCGCAAAGCGCTCTGCGGACTCCAAAGCTCCTTCCTGCTTCCTTCCCTTACGGCTGACAGTTCACTGCCAGCAACCGGGAGAACAAACGTTTGGCGTGCGATATTTGGAAGCAAATCCACTCTGATAGTGCCACAGACTAGCAGGGTAAGCAGCCAGCCGGACGAGAGGCCAGCAGAGAGCAAAGGAAACCCGCAGAACTAGCGAGAACTTTTTTATCACAAGAGGTGCGGAGGCTGAACTTGTAAACAAGCCTCTGTCCCTGCCGGGGCGGGTTGCACGCGAGTGACGGTGGAAGTGCAGAGCTCTGGCCCCGGACGGAGCAGCTGCCACCCGCCGCAGGCACCGCCTGCACTCACGCACGTCTTTCCATCGCCGTGTCCCCAGGATCCCAGCCAGGTTCCTGCAAGGCTTTTTGGATCACGGTGCAGAAGTTTGTAGCTTGTTATCTTGAAAACTTCAAGGGCATCCACGTGTACTTCCCTATCCGTGACATGCTGGTCCGTGCCGGATACGGGCACGGACAGAACTGGTGCGGGCAGCGGCGGCTTTACAAGTGGTCACCAGGCTGAAACACCGTGCCTTTGCACGAGGAAGGACAGCAGCGGTGCCCCCGAGCCCACGGAAGAGCACCCCAGTCCCTCCGGAGCACGGCTTGGTGGGACGGATGGAGGACACCCCCGAGAAGAAGGACTGCGAACTTTCTTTGGGGAGAGTGTTTGGGAGGGAAATTCCCGTGGGGCCGGGAAAGGAGGGTGCAGCTGGTGGCCCCGGCTTTGTGGCACTGGCATGTCAAGCAGGTTTCCATAGCACCAGCATCCATAACACGGGGCCAAGGGGAGGGAGAGAAGTAGGTCAGACAGGGCTAACAATACCCAGACGTGTCTAGCTGTGGCTCAGCCTGACCCAGGAAAGGGGTGAAACGGAGAAGAATGGGAGAGGGAAAGGGAAAAAAATGAAAACACAAAGTATCCACAGTCTGAGCAATGTATTTCTTTCCCTCAGAAAAATAAGGACCTTTTAAAGCCACCTTTGTGTATCAGCGCTGAGCAACCGAGACTAGCACCCACCTCCTGCCCATCTGACAACAGGCTACAAGGGAATTCAAATGCTAATTTGGAGCCAGACTTCTCAATGGGCCTTTATTTCTGCAGCAGCACCAGGATCAGAGCTTTGGGGAGCCAGCCTGCAGGAGCTGTGAGGATACAGTCTCCAGAGCAGGACTGTGGGACATTTCCCTTTCCCCTCACCGTTCTTCACCGTCACTTTGTTACCCCTTGTCTTAGATTTACTTGTTTACATCAAATGACTCCAAGGGCAAGGGAAAAGAAAGGCGGGCACACGGAGTTGTGTGAGTGAAATGCCCCCACAAGTGACCCATTTTATGTGCTGAGTCTGCAGAGGCCTCGCTGCCATTGCCACAGCATTTTGGGGGTTGCCTGCTTTGCAGTACGGTCGTTTTGATCTGTGTGTCCATCAATGCCAAAAGTAGGAAGAACATTATGGGCAGTGAGATCCAGAACCCGCTTTATCTGAGCAAACATATGGACACAGATCTCCTGGGTGTGTAACAGAGCAAGGTCAGGGGAAGGAGTGCTTTGCTCAGGGGGAATTGGAGAGTGTGGGTGCAAGAGCACAGTCCTCAGTGGAGAGGCTGAGATGGACTGGGGTGAAGAGCATGGCTGTGGCTGACCTGTGTCATACTTGTGGTTTGAGAGCACCATGCTTGGCTTAAACATCACCACCAACAGCATCACGGAGGAGACGCAGCAGTGGATGCAGGCACAGGGTGTTTCAGGCAGGCCAGTGAGAGCAGGTCCCTCGCCTGCAGGTAAGTTCTTCCTTTATATCAACCACAGGCCACAACCCAGTGCAGTACAAACCATCCTGCACTTGATAGTGGGGTAAAGTCTAAGCAAAACCAAAGCTACTATCTGCAACTTTCTATGTTAGCAGGTCGGGACGCTGGGAAAATCCACACTCTAAAGTTACAATTTGCCTCATTTTCATCAGTTTTCTACCTTCCAGCAATTACCACTTGTAAGAGAGCTCCAAGAATTCACCTTTCCCCAAGTAAGGGCAGAACCACAGGATATATAAGATGGGCAGGGTTTAACATGGCTCTTTGTGAATGCCCTCCCTCCAAAGGAAAACAGAGTACCTGTTGTGGAACGTTAGGGAAGACATGCCCAGCTCCAGCCCCCACTGATGCTGTGCCAGACTCTGTGTTCAGGTATAAAGGTAAAAATTATGTAGGAAAAGCAAAAGGGTCAGCACTCAGGAGGACTCAAAGAGCACTTCCAGAGTGAGAGAATAAAAGATCTGTGCCTGAGCACATGCATCAGCTGTGTTGCTTTGGTGTGGCACTGGTTGACAAGAGAAGGCTGGGTGACCCCAAATTACTAAGGTAACATTGCCTGCAAGGGGTAAAAGTCAGGGATCATCGTTCCAGCGAGGTTGAAGCCAGTGAGCTGTTGTGGCCTCTGCTTCTGAGCCTGCAGTTGGCAAGTGGCTAAAATAGACTCCATTTCATAAATGCAGTTGGCCAGGATAACAAGAGCTCAGGACTGCTGTCTGCCCTGATACAGTACCACAGCACAGTCTCCCAACATTGGACTGAGTCACCCCACTGTCGAGTATCTACAGCTTTACAGCTCCTTCTCCTTCTGGGAGGGCGCAAAGAAATGCAGACAAGGCTTCTTGGAGGCATGTAGACGGCCACTGTGCCACCTCTCTCCTGGCAGCACACGGATGAAGTGCCAAGGTGCTGCGAATGTTCTGCCTGAGTGAAGAAACCTTTCCCGGGAGCAGCCTGATGAGCTCAGCACGGCGCTGCTCAGCCAGATGGCTCCTGGACCAGAGCTGACTCATGCCCAGAGCTCAGGCAGCAGAAGAGGCAGATAACTGCAGCACACTGTCAGAGACACCTCACTCCGGCTGGCCCTGCTCACAGTGGGGCAGCTCCAGCAGTAAAAACCAGGTGTTCTGCCCACTGCTGTAATACTAAAGCTGCAAAACCAAAATGGTGACAGGTCGGGGTTCCACTGACAAACAGAGAAACACCAGGCTGAACTCTCAGCCCAGCCCTGAAAGGGTGCAACCACGGAGGGAGCAGAACAGAGGTAACTCCTCATTCTTCCAGTGGCAAAGGATGGTGAGCACAAGCTGTGGATAAGCTGCTGGCTTCAAGCAGTGCAGCAGTGGCCTCAGAGAGAACAACGGACTTGGGTGTCTGCTTTTCACTAAAACAGTGTTTATCAACACCCCCAACTGTTTTCCAGCTTGGCTTCTTAGTGAATTACAGCTTAGGAAAGCTGGGAAACATGAGCTCCATCCAATCTGCGCTGCAGACCACCATTTTGAAAGAAATTAATAAAGATTAAGAAAAAAGGTGAAAATGAAGAAAGATGAAGTGTTGCCAAAAATCCTTTTAAATTGTCCAAAGCAAACATGGGAGGGAGACTGCACTGGCAAAGCTGTGAACTGGCAGCGTTAGTGAGTGATGAATGTGGCCATGTTATCTAATATGGCAAAACACACACCATGCATTTTTAATAGCATTGTATAGCTTCTATTTGTCACAGCTAGAGGCTGTTTCAAAAGGCATGGGAAATAACAGAAAGGTTACAATTGAATGGTAGGGCTTTTGACTGGCGGACACACACACAGAGAAACACACAAAGCATCAGTAGTATAAGACTTCCATGTGTTCCTGTTTTCAGATCCCAGATGAAAAACAAGTCAGCTGCAGCAGTGTTTACTGAGAGTTAATCAGTTTGCAGATTAACTGTAAGATCCTGAATTATAGGTGCTTATATACAAACATGAGGCACATGCAACACACGTAGCTGAGACATGAAAAATGAACTCTGTGATGGCAGCAGCAGAAGAAATGGAAGCTAAGGAAGAAAGGGAATGCATACACAGTGATGATGGACAATGCATTCTGTCTTCTCTTCAGAGCAGCTATTTAAATTCTGATCAATTCTCCCTGTAATGGCAAATGTTGACCCATGAGAGAATCCTTGGTAATTATATTTTGCATTGCAAGAATATCTCTAAAACCTACTCAGAAATGAGCATCTGCTTCACTCCCAGACAGTGTCTCCATATGCTTGGATGACTGTGGAACCCTCAAACCAGAGCTGCAGATTTTCTCCATTATTTTGTTGCCCTGGAAAGAAGTATAAGCAAGATACAAAGAGAGACTGGTATAAACCAGAAAATTCTTGAGCAGGTACTGAGAGCTGCTTCAAGAGCTTTACTTCGGTCCAGCTTAACACTCCACATGTGTACTCAGTTTTATGCATCTCTCTGCAGGCTGGACTGGGGCTCCTCTCCATGAACCTGTAGGGAATTCAGAATGTTGCACAGGGGCTGTGACTATCTGGCAGATTGCTTCTCCAGCAGATTTCTACTCTGGAGGCCACCTCTTGGCCCATTTTCTACCTGAGGCACTACAACACCCAGCAGGCTGAGCTCGGCTTGCATTACAGCCCGCACTTCTCCCCAACAAAACCTTCTGGGAATGCAAATGGGAAAATGAAAGCAGCTCCTCTCTGCTGCTGTCTGGGCAGCAGGCAGGCCTTTCCCCATTGCAGGAATGAAACAGTGAAATTCTGAAGTAGAACAAAGCCCCTTCAGCCCATGTACCCAGAGCTGCAGTGTGAGCTGTGACAGACACACTGGAGTTCAACTGTGTTTGTTGTGGGGGAAGGTGCAGGTGTCAGGCACCATAAAACAAAAGACAGGTAAACATGATGCCTGAACCCTAGAAGAAATCACAGAAGGAAGATCTTATACCAATGTTTTCAGGCAGATTTTTAGCCTCTGTTTCCCTCTCTCCAAGTGCTCGCATACCATGGGACCACCTCCTTTTGCAAAAGCCAGGGCCTCTGAGGAAAAGCACTGCTCTGTGAGCAGTAATTCCATTTGAATTGTTAACTATTTTTGTCTCTCAAAGATAGCATATACATTGGCTAATCACAACTCTTCTGATAACCATTTGTCTTTGCTTGCCTCTCCTGCTCATAGTCACGTTCTTTCCCTGGAAGTGGCTGTACCAAACTTACTGTGGGATATGTCAAAGGCAAGCTGAGTTTTTTTGCCCAAGATTTGTGGTGTTACGTATTTGCAGAAAGAAGTCATATGACCTTTCTTCTGACACTGGAAGGATATAGAGAACTTCTTGTCTGTGTGAACACAAGATGGTTTTAATTTCCTAAGAGACCTCTAAAGAGAGGTCTTCCATCAGAATCCTGTTTAACTAAATAAACATAAGATCAAGAAAATATTAGACAAATCAGGCTTCATTTCTCACTGTAAATTAGATAGCAAGAGAACAGCCATTACAGCTCTCTTTAAAGCCATTTAATCACATGGATCATGATGGATAAACAACAGAAAACCCATTTTCTGTCCGTTTTTGAATGCTGTAATGGGGACTAAAAGTACCAATCAAGACTAATAAAATGACACATAGTAAATTTACCCCAGTGAATGAATATTAATACGCACTATAAAAAGCCAAAAATTATAATTATCTCACTGCTAGAAATGCAAAGGCTTCAACGGGGATTAGCAAAGGGATTTGCTTTACACTAACACTCGGTCAGAAACAAAGCTCAGAACTGATGCCACACCTCCACAGCCCTAAGGTCACCTCTTATCTGTTCAATCCCACCGGCTGCCTTGCAGCTATTTTAACCTGAAGTTACTTCAGCTCATGATTCTTTGTGGAGACGGTGGGTCTGGTTGGGAGAGCGTGGTCTGAGGGCCTGTGGGAAGCGGCCATTCCCAGCACGCACTCGGGGATTCCCAGGCGCAGCTCCAGCACAGGAACCTCCTGCGCCAAACCCAAACCGCCCCAGCAGTGCCTGAGCGGGGCCTGCTCAGGCCGGGCTGCGCTCCGGGTGCCCGGGCTGCCCCACAGCGGCCCTCCAAGGCTTCCCCAGCCAGGCCCGCGCAGGCCCCGCCGTGCCCGG
>VZTR01004021.1:520634-589581 GCA_013400775.1 Chaetops frenatus
AACCGGAGCCGGGGCGGGGGACAGAGACTCGAACCTGGGTCCCTGGGGACTCGAACCCGGGCCCGCCGGCGGGCACGGGGGGCACAGGGGCTCGCGGGACCCCCAGGGCGGTTGCGCGCTCCCCCCGCCATTATTGCCCCCCCCCACCGCGGGGGGCCGGACGTGACTGGCTGCGTTCAATTTGTCACGCGGTCATTGGCTGGCGGGGGCGGGCGGCGCGTGACGTCAGCGCGCGGTGCTGCGCGGACGGCGGCCATTTATAGGCGCGGAACGGGCGCTGCGCAGGCGGAGCGAGCGCGCGGTACCGAGAGCACCGGCGGCTGCATCGCGGCCCATCCCCGCGGGAGTGCTGAGAAACCCCCTGCGGAGCTCCGATCCACCTTCCCCGAGTGCCCCTTCGGCCGCCGCTGAGCTTTTGTTTCTGTTCGCGCAGCGCCCGAGCGCCCCCGCTCAGCTTTGTTCTTCTTGCGGCCCCTGCGGGGAAGGCGCGGCCAAGATGGACCCTTGTCACACCGAGGAGACCGAGGGCGAGATCCCCGGCCTGGGTAAGGCTCAGCTACGGCGGGCGGGAAGGGGGCATGGGGAGGGAATCAAGGGGGGAGAGGGGGCGAATGGACCCTCGCGGTGCCGCCCGCCCGGGCCCGGTGCCGTGAAGGCCCCACGGAGGCCTCATGATGGCGCAGGGAGGGGCGGCGGGGACGGGCCCGGCCGCGTGCGCCGCTCAACCCTTTCCCCCCCCTCCCCTTTCGCGTGCGTCGTGTCGGGCGGGGCCGCGGGGGCTCTCCGGGGTCGCTGTCCTGCCTCCCCCGCCGCTGCCGCGCCCGCGGGTCCCTCCCCGTGCTGGGGGGGTGGGGGGTGAGATCGCAAATGAGATAAGCGTAAATTACAGTTTATTACAGGTCTAACGTCCAGCCTTAAGTAGCATAAATCCGGTGGAAACGGCCACTCACTAAAGCAGAAGTTGAAAGTAAAGGTTTCTGGACGCCATAACAGTTTCGTCTTAAAATGGTGAACCCGTGCCAGTTATTGCAAAACAACCCTGCTCGGCGCCTGCTATCTGTTTACTGGGTGTCGGCCTCTGAGCTCCCCCGCGAGGAAGGCCAGTCGAGAAGCAATATGTCTTTTAAATCTTTATTAAACTGCAGCGAATATACAGGAAAAAAAACATTATCAAAGCAACCCATATTTTTTCTTTTTAGCTATACAAAAAATTCTGACAAAACCCACACGCCTCAGACAAGGGAAAAAATGAACAAACCCCAGAAGATGTTTTTACATTTTAGGATTGCTTTAAAATAAGCTATACAGATAATGCATTTGTTTAAAGTAAATTTTTGAACACACAGCTTGTTATCCGAATTAATTCTCATCTTCTAAAGAAGTCAGGAATGATTTGACCTATCAGAAAAAAAAAACCATATGTATTATTTGGAGCATTAAAAGCCAAAGTACCAGGCTTTTCCCTTTATTTGGGAAGAAATGGTCTGTTACTGTAGTTTTTCAGTGATGTTTTGCCCCTACTTTTAATTCATCACCTGAAATGCATGTGGCCTTTCAGAGGCGCAAGGTAGAAGGTGGCATGTCTGAGTGTCTGTTCAAAACAAAGCTATTATTTGTTGGTTTCCATGAGGATGCAATCACAAATACCTCCACAATTGATCATTGTGCTCCCCTTCCCAGTTTTAGAGATGTTTAATTGAGGGAGTTAGGCTCAGCTTAAAGAAGTCATTCTTCAGTAATCTCAATTTGATGATCCAGAACAAGATGAAGAAAATGGTTTATAGCATTTGCTAGGAGAGCACTTCCTTATGCCTTAAAAGTATTAGGAGTTTATTTTCCCATAAACTAGCAATACAACTCCACCAAAATTTCTTTTGGCATTTCCTTTCCAAATCTTGCCTTTCTTTGGTACTGGTAAACACCATTTTGACTGAAGTGACCTCTTTGTTACCACCTTGTTTCCTCAAATGGTTGTTTACTCTGCTGCCCAACTCTCTTTGGGAGGGTCACTGCTTGCATGATGACCGCAGAAAAAAAGCAGATACAAACTGCCCAATATTTGATACTTACTTTATCAATCAGGTACTCCTGTTTAATTTTATCGTTCTTAAAATCTTCATTAACATCCAAAACTAGAATAGGAATCTCCTTAATGTTCTCAAAATCAACTCTGTTAAATAGAAAAATATAGTTTGAGTAAAAACTACATAAAGTACTATACACACAAGACCCCTGCTCTCGATTACCCCATGCACCCTAGATGTTAAAGCTGATGCCTATAACTTAACTATAAAGCCCATGTCAAGTTTGTCCTTAATACGTTTTTCACAAATCTGGACTCTTAGTATCTATCTGTAATGTACAAGTGGGGGGGGAAGTTTTAACCTTAATTTCCTTTTTCTCATTCTTGTCACAGAATCAATTACCAGGAACTGATTTTTGTAAGATGGAGTATTTTTTTAAAATCTCCCTTGCCCTCTATCTCCCCCACCTAATCCACTTACCAAGATGCATTTTTAAAGCTTCCTTTCATGGGGATGACCTCTTTAACAGGTTATAAGACTGGTATTTAAAATGTCTTGTACATAAGCAAGACCATTTTAGCTTCAGTTTAGGAACAGATGGGAGCAGTAGTTAGTCCTTCTGAGAGTGGAAGGCATTTCTAAAACGCAGTACGTGTGCGGAACAACATTCTAACTTGTACTCGCACACTCAGTGTTGCCATTACAAACACAGGAAGTGCTTGCTTACAAAATTGGAATGAGTACACAACGTAAACATTCGCAAAATTCCATACTATGTACTGCCTTCTGTCTCCTAAGCATTTGGGTCATCCTAGCTGAAACTTCGGCAAGTAGATGAAACTGATAATGTACCTTTCCTGGAATTGTAATGCTTCCCATTCAGTAGCATGTTTTGGGCTCCTCTAGGGGAAAATATAGTCTGCTTTTATGTTTAGAGATTGCTTAGATGGGAAAGCCACTAAGAGTCAATAAGGAAGTTGAGAGAAGGTGTGCAGAGATCACTCAGTTGCTGATTAGGTTTCTTGTGTTTAACAGGTCTGCCAAAAGCCTTTGTGATTATTGTTTAAATTGAAGTTAGGATTAATATTTAAACTTCGTTGAAATACACTCCTTCGAGTTTAAAGGTGGTTGGGGCCTTGTCTGCCCCTTACATTGCAACAGAAACTGAGTGGTGAGAAAGGTTGTGATTGGCCCCTGAACACCATTTTAAGTGTCCTATTCCTGAGTCCTTCCAATTAACAAAATCCATATCCTTGCTGGAGTTACAACTGTAAAGCTTGCTAGTTAAAGCTAATGCTTAACAAAGGTTTTAAATTAGATGAAAGTTCCATCTCTTGAAACCTGAAGTGGGTATAAATAGAAGTCTGTCCAACTGCCTGAGTGAAGCTAGACTTAAGCTAAAACCAAGGTCTAAGATAGGAAAGAGCCTTGCTGGCAGGGTGAAACTTGCTACAGAAATAAGGGTTCCTACCTCATAGTCCTTTCATGAAGCCACATTTCATGTTTATAGTGAAGGTTTTCCAAATACTCAAGCTCAATTCCTTGCTCCTCTTTTCTTCCCCTCATCTGTAGCCTTTCCATGCATTTCTGGAAAAAAGAAAAAAAAATAGTATAAACCCGGTCATTAATCATGTGTTGTAGGTTAAATCAGCTAAACGGATCAAGTGGCCCTTAACTTGGAAGGACTAATGCAAGATGTTAGTGAGCATTAATTTTAAATGCTTGGGTGAACATCGACGAGTTAAATCTAGAATAACTTTTTTGTACCCTCTTAAGCCTCTGGAAAACGAAATTGGAACTGAAAAATACTAATTTTTAGTGAGCATACCTGAGGTGTGGTTCTGAGATAGATCATGCCATCCAGTTCTATATCTGATTGAAACTGATTCAAAAGCCATGTGTGCCAGTCCTGATAAATAGACCACTCTGTTTCATTAATGTTTCCAGACTCGAACAAGTTAGAAGCAAATACATATCTGCAATGAAAGACATTACTCTCATGCCAGGAATGACAAAAGTGAACTACCAGAGCATTTGCCATTAGAACAGAATGATGGTGTTAAAAAAAAAACCAAAAAACCTTAATCAAGCCTTTTCCCTTGCAGATATTAGTTTAAATATCAAGTGTTTGCTCAGCTCCATGTCTTTAAAGACCTGGAAGCTGTTAGTTTGAGTTCTTGCTCGTGAGATTACTTACCTGTCACTGTACACAGATCTCTCGAAAAATTGCACTGGATGTTCTGCTTCGTGTAGCTTGGCTGAGACAGGTTTTAATTGTGCTTTTACTCGGCTCAAGCAAGCGTAAGTCTGAAATGTGTAAGCCCATCTTGTGGGTTTGTCGTACAGCATTTGCAATAAGTTTCCTCCACTCTTCTGAGATGTTGAAAGTTCCTAGAAGGCAAGAGAAAAAAGTTAGTATGAACATACTGCTTTTCTCAGTCCAGAATTCTGGGATGCTTAAGTAAAAATTCATGGCTTTTTTTTTATTACTTAGAAAGGCATAGGACCTAAGAGACTTTTTTCTAAGGTGATGGTGGTTTTCATGGCAGTCCGCGTGAGTAGCTCGAGTTCCAGATTTTAATGTGATTCCTGTGGAGTAGGGGATGTGATTTGGAATATACATTCAGTAGTATCTTGCCTTTACAATTTGAGTGCCTGACCAACTGTGATATGATAGTGGGGATGACTCTGGCTGCTGCAGACTAAGTATAGCTGGATTTTGGCGTACCTCCCTGGCTGTGGAACTCCCCACAGTTTCTTCCGGCCCAAATTCCGCGCACCTACCTCATACTCATCCTCGGCTGTCTGGATGTTACACCACTTAGCGATGGGCTCGGGAATGATCTCCCACTCATCGCTGTGTTTCTCCAGCAGCCTGACAAACGTTGACTTCCCCGCAGCTGCGGAAGATTAGAGCAGTTCACAAAGGGGTGGGGGTTCATTGCTGTGGTGCTACCAATGGACAGGGGGGCAGTTGTGAGGGTTGTTAGCGGCTGTTGGGGCGCGGGGCCGGCCGGGTGCGCCATGGAGCAAACAGCGCTCATCTGCCGCGCCAGAGGGGCCGCGCCCGGCCTGACGGGCGATAAGGGCGGCCGAGCAGCAGCCGACATTTTAGGAGCTGCCGTGGCGGGCGGAGCTTGCGGGGAGAGTGGAGGAGCGGCCGCGCAGGCGCCAGGAGTTGGCGCGGGTGGGAGCTGCAGCCCCGGGGGCACCGTGGGTTTGTGCTCCCGAGCCCGCCCTGCGCTTCGGGTGTGACTGACGGGTGCCTTGCCCGCAGGGCTCCCCATTCGCCCCAGCCGTGCTCCGACTTCGGGTCCTGGTGCGGCTCTCCTTGCAGAGCCCCCCGCTACCCGCAGAGCCGGTGGACAAGCGGCACAGCCGCCCCTCTCTCCTAGTCTCCCCCACCGCATCCCAGCCCCTTGGGGTGCTCCCGGCCTAAACTCTCCACCACCCACCCCGGTCTCCCCCGCCATCCTGAGCTGCCTCCCGTGCCGCCGAGCTCACCGATGTTCCCCTCGATGGAAAGCTTCCTGAGGCGCTTCTGGAAGCTGGTTTCGAGGCAGCCGGCGGGGCTCTGGCAGTGCCGCTTGGCGGGGGTAGACATGGCCGTGCCGAGCGGGAACTCAAGGGGTTCCCAGCTGCTCCGCACTTAAAGCTTCCCGCCAGCCGGTGGGCGGGATGGCCGCTTCCCGCCAGTCCTCCCCGGGAAGAGGCGGAGGCGCTGCCCCCTCCCCCGCCGCTCCTGTCCCACTCCTGCCCGGCTCCTGCCGCTGCAGTGTTTTAAAATGGGCGTTCGGCAAGTGAAATGGAGAAAAGAGCTTTGTGCAGGAAGTGACTAGCACGGTTCCACTTACTGATCCGATTTGCATTTCTGTAAACGAGTTTGCCGTGTTGTTTGATTTACTTACGTAAACTTGAGCATGCACTAAAAAAAAAAAGTCAGAAAGCCTCCAGCTGTGGTGGTGGGGTAGTTGTTGGAACATGTCAAAGCAGTTACGTGAGAGATGAGGCAATGTAGGCTCACAGTCTATTTTGGTACTGACTGAAGAAAGAACACTTGTGGATGAATGGTGCTCATTCAGAGACTACTCAGAGCAGCTTCTGGGCTCCAAATACCTGTGTCAGGGGCTCTGGAAGCCTGCTTAACTGCAGGCATGGGTCCTCTATCACCTCCCTAGACAAGTTGAAGCACGAGCTGGTTATTCAAGGGGAAAGGGGATGGAGAATTCTTAGATGATGAGTTATTCCAGTTTCCTCTTTCCTCCTCGATAATACTGAGACTCAGGGTAAAATATAGCTAGGTCTGGTCTGGTGTGTTTGGAGGAAATGGGAGGGAATTAACTTTTCCTTTCTTTTATGATAATTGTGACCCATTGTCTCTTCTTTCCCCATCTCCTCCAAACACACCAGGCTTCAGTGACCGAAGCGAGCAGATTGTTTCACGTGGGGTAGCGTCAGCCTTTGAAGCTGGTAAGTGCTAGTTCCCTCACACGGTGCGTGCAGCCAGAGCGCTCCGCTGTCCGCGCCACGCGGGAGCCGCGACGGGCCGGGGCGGGGGCGGCNCCGCACCCGCCCCGGCCACGCAGCAAAGCCGGTCCCGTGCTCGGCGCAGGGCTCGCGGTGCTCGGTGCCCGCTCGCCACACGCCGCTCGCTGGGAGCCGGACGCGGGCGCTGCGCCATTGCCGAGGGCCGCGGGCCCGCCAGGGCGGCGTCTGGGACCGCGCTCTTTGTGCGGCGGAAGGCCCGGCCCAGCGGAAGCGGGAGCACCCGCCGCCATTTCCTAGCGCGCTCTCGCCACAGGCTCCCCCGCTCGCTGCCGCCTGACCGNGGGACTAGGCGCTCTCCGGACAGCGGATCAGGCTCGGAGCCCTAGAACCAGCGCGGAGCCCCACCATGTGTGCGTGCGGGGAAGGGGCAGGGCGCGGGCCGGGGGCGGGAGCGGCGCCGTGTGTTTGAGGTGGCAGCGCCCAAGGCAGAGGAGGCTCAGGGAGGGCCGGGGCACAGGCCAGGGGGGCCGCCGGGCGCTCTGAGGGGGTGCGGGTGGCGGCCGTGCTGAGCAGCATCTCAAAGGGCCCGTTCTGGTCTTTCCAGCAACCACAGAAGCGGAGACGGAGCAGAGCCTCACCCCCAATGTGATGCTCAACACGGAGAGCAGCGAGGGATACGTGGTGAAAGTCCGGGGGCTGCCTTGGTCGTGCTCCACCGAGGAGGTGCAGAGGTTCTTCTCCGGTAAGCGGGGTTGTGGGGGAATAAGAGGTGTGGGAGAGGGGCCGGGTTCTGCTGTTAGTTCCGGGTCCTTCCCAGGGACATTGTGGCAATGGGAGTGTTGTAGTGAGCCAGTTGGAGGAGGCATTCAGTAGCCAGTGAAGTTTATAGTGCAACAAGTGCTTCAGCCAGAACCTGGTGTGCGAAGCGCTGCTTGTGCTAGCAGGAACTCAACATAAAGGGGCTTAGTTCGAGTCTGTGGGATAACCTCAACTGCCTTTGCTGCTTAAGCAACCAGGAGAGAGAACATTCCATTGTAAAAAAAAAAAAGCAACCACAGTAACAAGATATTTGGAGCTAAATCACAGTCTAGTTCTTGGTATTGTCCCAGCAGACTCCCTTGTTAAGTGTTTAATGTGTGTCCTTCCCCAAATTATTAGCAATCTGCAGTAATAAATAACAGTGATAAAGACATGCTTTCTGCAGTGACTGGAACTTTAAAACTGCTTCAGGAATTTAATGTATTGGACTTGGTTCTCATTGAATTTATTACACTTGCATTGATTGTTACTATACTTTATTTCATGCTAATAAGATAAGATCAAAAGCAGATAGGATATTCAACTGGAGGCAAAAAAGCTTTGGAAATAGCTAATTTGCAGTAATTCTTGATGTTGATCTGTATGCTTGATTAGAAGGGTAACTTTAGTTAGCCTCTTAGTTAATTGGTTATTTTAAAGTTATAACAAGAATGCTGCTGGTTTTGTTGTCTCCATATAATTGATACTCAGTACAATTTTCTCTTTAGGCTCTCTGAAACTCTCAAAGTAACACTGTTCCTGTAATAACTAACTTAATTTTGGCCTTGCTGTTTCATTTTCAGATTGCAAGATTCTGAACGGGGCTTTGGGTATCCGTTTCATCTACACCAGAGAGGGCAGACCAAGTGGAGAAGCATTTGCTGAACTTGAGTCAGAGGAGGATGTGAAATTGGCCCTGAAAAAAGACAGAGAAACAATGGGACACAGATATGTTGAAGGTTTGACTCAGTTGGTCTAGTAACTGACTACATTGTGTTTGTGCTTGATGAGTTTTTGGTTAATTGCCTTTTCTGTCTCTTCAAAATGCATGTGAAAGGACAAATGGACTTGCATATCATAAGTTGGCTAGTTTCAAGGCAAATGACTTGAAATACCGTTGCTTATTCCAGAATGCATTAATTCTAAGTGCCTTTTACAGTTTTCAAGTCAAACAACGTTGAAATGGATTGGGTTCTGAAGCATACTGGTCCCAACAGCCCTGATACAGCTAATGATGGTTTTGTACGTCTTAGAGGACTCCCATTTGGCTGTAGTAAAGAAGAAATTGTACAGTTCTTTTCAGGTATGTGGGATAAAAGTAGTAGCTATAGCACTATTGGTTTATGCTAAAAAACCCTAACAAATCAAACAAGCATGGGTTGCCCAGTAGTAATTCCAATGGTATTAAAAGTAAATAAACCAGTTCTTCACTAGTTTTCTGGGCTTGAGGAATCCTTTGGATCACTTCCTAAAGTACTTGATAACTAAATAATTTAGGGAATGCCAAAAACGTACTCGAATTTATACTCAGTGGGACATGCTGTTCCAAGTAAGGATTGTAGAAAAGTGACTTGCTTTCCAAATTAAACTGAACAGTTCAGGTGGGAGGATAGTTCCTCACCCTCTGCCCAGCCTTGGCTGATTGGCCCTGGTCAGAGAAGGATGTAGAATGCCCTCACCACTGGGCTTTGTGTGAGGAGCAGGTTCTCAGTAAGGGCCCATGACTTCTTCCCAACATAAGAGTTAGTACTGAATGAAATTCAGAGAAAAATGACCTGCTGAATTCCACCCAAGTACAGATTTCCAGATTTGCCCCTTCCTCTTCCTATGGGGAAGAAAACCCACCAAACCCTTGATGTTGCCTAGCTCAGAGCTTTTATGGATGAAGAGATAATGTCTTGTTTTGACTAATTTTTACTTTTTTGCAGCTGTTTTATGTTTTACAAACTGGAATTAGACTATTAAAATGTCTAAGAATGAAATCTGTTGATTGTTTAGGATTTCACTTGTTATTATTTTCAAAATACTAGATTTCTTAATGTTTTTGCTATAACAAGATATGGTTGAGCTTGCTGTTTTGCTTTGAAGTACAGTAGAAGCATTTCCAGTTTTACAATCTCAGAACTTGTTTTTTTGCTTTCTGAATTGGTGATATAAACAAGAGCAATTTCTAAGCATGTGCATTTTAAGCTGTTTTTTTCTTACATGGTGAAGTAATTCAAACTTTATAAGTTGTTCATGTGCTTAATATACAAAATGTGTCTCTTCTGTTCAGGAACTAATACTTATAAATTACTTCATGACTTTTTTCTTAATTAAGCACTCCTAAAGATAAAAAAATCAATGCTGAAACTTGATGTTTGCATAAGACTAATTATTTTACCTGAGTGACTTCTAGTAAAATTACTTGTTCTATATAAAGCTGTTTAACTTGCTGTGTTTGAATTTAAGTTCTCTTAAATACTTTCACAGAATTGATGAGGTTTGTAATAATGTGTGAAGTTCTTAACGCACCCTGCATTAGATGCCTTCTCTGAGGGGCTGTCCCTGACCCTCAGAGCATTTCTGAGCTCTGCAGGGTGGGTTAAGAACCTGAACTGAATGGTATGTGATCGCAGAGCTCTTTGTTGATGTGCCTATTTTATTCTGGTGTTCTAGAACCAACATACCATTCGCTTAAAAGTATTTAAATTCTGGTGTTTTTAAAGCTATAAGAAAAAACTCATGACTGGGCTTGTGATGTTAATATTGCCCCCCTACTGGGGTTATTTGTCCTTGGGTTGAAGGGTTGGAAATCGTGCCAAATGGGATAACATTGCCGGTGGACTTCCAGGGGAGGAGTACGGGGGAGGCCTTCGTGCAGTTTGCTTCACAGGAAATAGCTGAAAAGGCTCTAAAGAAACACAAGGAAAGAATAGGGCACAGGTGGGGATGGATGGTTGGTTGGCTCTGTCACTTTTCTTATGGTAAACAATTAAATCCATATTCTCTCTTCTGAAAGTGTTAACATCAAAATAAAAGTAGTATTTTGGTCTCTAACTCAGGGATGAGTAAAGATGTTGATTGCTACAATGCATGTGGCAAAGACTGTTTAGATCTACCCAAAAATACAAGGTAAAATTGGACTAAACTAAAATGTGCTTTGGAAAATGAGTAATACAGGCATTCAAAACTATAGCTTGGAAGTGACAAAGTTGAGAGACTATGGCTTTAACTTCTCAAATAGCACCAATTCTGCCTTTAGCTCTAAAGACATGCACAGTATTCTTACTACCATAAGAAAATGTGATACTTTCTAAACTTGTTTTATAAGTTGAAATGTAACAAATTTACTTACTTGTATTAATCTTCAATGTAATAAGCATAGCTTTCAAGAAATTGTCACAAAGGGTTTTTATTCAATTTTACTTGTGACTATTTTTCATTGAAGCATGCACCTTTTGCCTACGCTGAATCACTGAAGCATAGGCTGGGTTCAGTAGTACATGCAGAGCTTTTTGTGGCATCCTGATGGGTTGAACTCTCGGTGGAGATCGGGTTTTTAACCCTCTGTTTCTGTTGCCTTGAGCAACAGTGCTGAGTTGAGTGGACACCAGTCCCTCCTACATTGTTTGACTAACACCTTAAATTGTGGGGAGGTGGGTGGGGAATCGATATTGCTCCCCCACCCTTAAGGCTGGGATACTGCAAAGTATGAGGAGCACATAAACCCTTCAGTAATTTTAATTTCTTGAAAATACACTGATTTAAATGTAACGTAGTGCTAATAATAGAATGTCATTGCCTATGTAATGTAAGGAAACCTGGCTTAAAATTACTGCCAGTGTCAAGGCTATGACTAAATGGCTTGTTATAATGTGAAGTTGTGAGATGTTTGTGAAAGGAACGAAAGACTGACTTCTCCCTGTGCAAACACTTGCAGGTACATTGAGATCTTCAAGAGTAGTCGAGCTGAGGTGCGCACGCACTACGACCCCCCCCGCAAGCTGTTGGCCATGCAGAGACCTGGTCCGTACGACAGGCCCGGCCTGACGCGCGGATACAACAGTCTGGGTAGAGGAAGTAGCTTGGAGAGAATGAGGCGTGGAGCCTACGGAGGAGGTAAGTGCACGGAGGCCCAGGGAGCTGCTCATTTGAAAAGCAGCAGCTCTTGGACCTGGTAGTGTCTCCCTAGCTGTGTATGTGTCCTTGGCATTAATTCTTGTAGTAGAAATGAAATGTTGTAGTAGTCGTTGTTTGCAGTGTGTACTGTGTATTTGGATCTTTCTGTAGTCGAAATGAAAGTTTATTTGGATCTTTGTGTAGTTGAAATGAACATGTCCAATCTGTTTCTAGGTTATGGAGGTTATGATGACTACAATGGGTATAATGATGGCTATGGGTTTGGTTCTGATAGATTTGGAAGAGGTAAGGATCTCTAATAGGAACAGTAACTGAACTTACGACATGTCCCAAAAGAAACTAAAATACATCTGAAAGACCTAGAATGGACTCTTTTCTCCGCAGGGATGTCGGACCACAGGTACGGCGACGGATCGTCCACCTTCCAGAGCACGACCGGCCACTGCGTCCACATGCGAGGTCTGCCCTACAGAGCCACGGAGAATGACATCTACAACGTGAGTGCCACATGCTGCTCCCCAGTGCATGGCTTCAGGTCCCGGGGTCCTTGTGGGACATGCCAGCTGCACTGCAGCTGGAGTGTTCCTCTGGAGAAAATGGCTTGTTGTAAACCCGAACTGTTGCATTGGTGCGTTTTAATCTGTGTGACTGTTCCATGTGTAGTTCTTCTCACCTCTGAACCCTGTGAGAGTACACATTGAAATCGGACCAGATGGCAGAGTAACTGGAGAGGCAGACGTTGAATTTGCTACTCATGAGGACGCAGTGGCTGCTATGTCCAAAGACAAAGCAAATATGCGTAAGTCCCGACTGCTCGGAAGAGGTGGCTTTAGGGAGCTGACAGCACTGCAGTGTAGTGCATCTGCTGCAACTGGAATGCCAAAGATGTTACTGCAGCTTCACTTGAAGTGAGACAAGCTGCATGGGATTGGTGTGAAGTGCTCTCATGGGAAAACTTTCTTCTTCCAGAACACAGATACGTAGAACTCTTCCTGAATTCTACAGCAGGAGGAACTGGTGGTGCCTATGGCAGTCAGATGATGGGAGCAATGGGTATGTAACAGTCTCGCTGCACTGGCAAACAAGCGCTTGCTATTGAAGGAAGCTGGCTCGTTTTGCACAGCTCCTGCTTATTGTGTGCCTGGCATCAAAACTGAAATTGAACATTCTGTCTTAATCACACAGTCAAGGAATCGGAAGGGGTAGTCCAAGATTGGAACACTAGCACATTGCCAGGTACATAAACCTTTTGGGAATACATTTGAGCTTTAATAGGTTGAATAAACTTGCGGTACTGAGTGTGGTGTGCCTGGTGGGATGCATGGCTTCTTTATGAGTGTGGTAGTGCAAAATCTGGGAGATGCCTGTCCTTTTTATTTTCCTTCCCCTTCCCTGTTGGGGATACCAGAACATAGTTTGGTGATGGAGGATGTATCTGTGGCACGTGACCTGCCATTCAAGCTCAGTCTTGGTGGTGAGGGAGAGATATTTGGAATTGGGAGAAATTGTCTGAATTGCTCTGGCAAACCCCAAAATGGTTTAAAAATCTAAAATGTGTGTTTGCAGCACAAGTCTTAAATGCCTGTTGGTGTTGTGCCTCTAAGACAGATACCCTCCTGACACCCAGCTGGGCTGGTTTCCAAGATGAAGGTGGGGTTGGTTTCTGGGGGGCTCCTTTTTGGAGGGTGTTGGGTGGGGGTGTGTGGATACATTGACGCGTTTATAGTATTTGGTTACAAAATGTTAATAGTCTAATGCTGATACTGAAACTACAAAAGGAGTGTAGGCAAGTGATGAGGTGAAGAGCAGTTTGTATGTTTAAACAGAGCTGTTTGTGTCTGAGCCACAGCACTGCTGTGATGTGATGCACAACCAGTCTGAAGCAGGAATAAGTCTGTCAGGGCCACGTACACGAGTGACTCCAGTTAATGAGCTGCTGTGCTTCTGGAAGGGCAGCACTCCTGTGTGAGGTCACTTAAAGCCAAATTAATTCTTTTGGGGTTTGTTACAATGTAGATCAATCCTGTTTAGTATAGTCCATAGAAATGTAGAAGTAACTTCTAAAGTTCTTGTTGCTGCTTGATTGCAGGGATGTCTTTAGAAACCCCATCACTTTCCTTGAGCATGTTAAACTTCCCTTGGTGTGAGCAAGGTAGTGCCAGAGTGCAGGGGTTGTTGGTTGGGTGAGGGCTGGGTTTGTTGATGATGAGCAGATCTTGACCAGCAAGGTCTTAATGTTTTTACCCTTAACTTAAAGGGAGCCAATCCAGTTATGGTGCTCCAGGCAACCAGCAGCTGAGTGGGGGTTATGGAGGAGGATATGGAGGTCAAAGCAGCATGAGTGGCTATGGTAAGAGCATTTCTTTGCTGGTTTCTATTGGGCCGTGTGCAGCTGACTTAACATGCTCTTCACAGGTGTTGAAGGGTTTTGTTATAACCTGAGCAGCACAGGCTCTGAAAGTTGAAGATGTGGCTGCTCTGAATGTCGGGGAATTGGGGGGGGAATCGATTCAAAGCTGCAATGGGGAGCTGAGGGGGGGAAATATGGAAAACTCTTTGGAAAGGGGCAGGAAATGCCAGTCTCCAGACTTGCAGTGCTCTGATCACTTCTTTCGTTAAACTTCAAGCTGGAGACCAGCTTTGTTTAAACACAGTACAAATGGGGGAGGGGATCATGGGAGGCTGGGTCCTCCCTATTCCCCCAGAGCAGTGGTAAAGCTCTGGCTTGGGAAAGGGAGTGATGCAGAGCTCATGCTGTCGTTGAACATCCGATAACTGACTTTGGGTACGGAGCTGTAAACTGACACTTTGCAGCGTTGGGCACGGTAGACGGTATTTACGAGGTGGCCCAGCAAGGACAGGCGTTGGGGCAAGGATGCTTCGAGTCGGCCTGAGGCAGCTGTGAACCTGCTGTCGGTTTCCCCCTCAGACCCCGGGAGCCAGGGCGCCATGAACAGCAGCTACTACAGCAGTGGGAACCGCGCATCCATGGGAGTGAACGGCATGGGCGGCATGTCCAACATGTCCAACATGAGTGGTGGCTGGGGAATGTAACCAATCGCTGACTTTTGGTCACATCTTTTTTAAAAAACAAAAAAACAAAAAACTAAGTTTAACAGTTTTGCAATACGAGCTTGTGATTTATGCTTTACTGTAAGTGAATTCAGGATTGTTTTAAAACCTTTCAGGTTCAGTATTTTTGAACATACAGAAATGAACATTCATCTAGGATGTAATAACCAAGTAAAGACTATAACTGTTAAACAATTTGGAGCGTTTCTCAAGTTAGTTTTGTTGTAGGAGTGTATTTAAGCAGTAAGCGTATTTAGGTTAAAGCTGTTTGAATTATGTTAAATGTTGCTCTTATACCATATTACATCCAACACTGTTTTGAATACATGTTGAAAGAGACATGCTTTTTTGTAAAAAACCAATATAGGAGCTGTGTCTGAAAATCAAAGTGAACATTTGGCATGTTAGTTCTAGTTTATTTCTTTTAATATCCTGTAAGGCATGTTAAAGCTTTTTTTTTTTTTTTAAGTTAATGGGGGAAACATGTTGAGACGCAATACGGCTACTTTAGGATTTTGGTCTTGGTGTTCGTATAAAATTCTGAGGCCTTGATTTAATCTTTCATTGTATTGTGATTTCCTTTTTAGGTGTATTGCGCTAAGTGAAACTTGTTAAATAAATCTTCCTTTTAAAAACTGGAACTCACTCCTTCTTGACCTCCAGCTTCTTGTAACCACACTTGCACCCTGTGTCCTCTATGACTTTTGCTCTTGCTGTGCAGCTACGGAGCAGTGAGTCTTCACTGAGAACTGACCCCTCTCTGAGCACAGACCCATAGAGTGCTACAGTGACAACTGGGGGGGAGTAAAGGAAACCACCCCCACTACTGGGGGTGCCCAGTGTGTGTTGGTTCAAAGCACTGCATAGCTGTGCCCTGAGCAGGGGGTCTGGGCCCTAAAACTGCTCTGCTGGGGGGTGAGAGGTGATTCTGTACTTTCCTGTAGGCATCAGGGGCTCAGCAGCTTATTGCAACCATGTTTCAATAAATGCAACTTGACAAACATCCTGCTTAAAGATGTGTTTTTGTAAGCAACTTAGTTACAGGTTTTTGAGCACTGCAACTTCCCCTGAAATAACATGGAATCTGCTTCCATGCAGTGGTCAGTACCTTGCCCTTGGTAGTGAACCATCTGTTCCGAAGCGTTAAGAACCTGAGGCCCCAGATTTCTACAGTGACAAAAGGTCCCTCCTGTTCTGTAGGAGAGAAGCCGTAGAGTGGAATTCTGAGCACGGGGTACTGCAGCCATGGCTGTCTGCCATGAAAACAACCTGTGTCCTGGAGGGGGATGCTGACAGAGCTCAGCTCAGTGGAATCGTGGCCCTGCTGTGCCTCCGAGCTGGGGCAGAGTGGGGATCACCCCTGGGTTTGCACTGTTCCACATGGAGCCTTTGAAGAAGCTCTCATGGTCAAAGAGCTGCTCTGGAACCTGTGGTACTCACGGGTAGTGTAGGTGCTGCTGGGCACAGGGCTGCCCTTCACCCTGCAGCTGGTGAGAGGACAGCCCCTGGCACATGAACATAAACGGCTTTGGGATCCCAGGTGCATCTGAGCCCAAGCCTGGCAGAACAGACCAGGTGGCCACAAACACTCCTGGGGCTGGGGCAGCAGCTGCTCTGCTCTGTCCCAGGGGTGGACACCTCGAGCTGGAATCGGTCACTGCCCTCTTTCTGTTCTGGAAAAGGGCAAAATAAGTTCCAGCTGCAAAGCTGTGGCTTCATCCAGCACCTTCCAGGGAAAACCACAGCTTTGGTCAGGTATCCCAGACACATTCTGATACCTTTAGCTTAAACCCTGGCTATGCATGGCTGGACAAGAACATTCTCTTCTAGGACCTATGGCTGACAGGTGTTAAAAGTTAGAACTTTGTTTGCTTTCAGTTTTTGCAAAAGACTTTATTGTGTAACTACTGCACTGTGGTCACAGCGACTTCCAGAACAAGTATAATGTGCAGTTTTTGACTCTGCAGTGAACTGAAGGCACATTCATTGACACTCCTTATAAAGCTTTTAAAAACAATTCATAAATTGATCTTCTCTCTAACTTATAGCAAATACAAAACTGTACACAAGCCAGGGGAACACACAGGAGCACCTACAGTGACAGTAGAGAAATGAAATTCATACACAGAGAGACTATGTCTACAGGGATCAAATAAACGTACAAATGCCATATACAAATTTTAATACAAATATCTATAAAAATCAGAAAAATGAATCTTAGTCTCAAATAGAACTTTAGGGGAAATTACAGTTGATAGAAGCTTCTTAATTATTTCAGTTGGAGAAGCATTAGCTTGCACAATTGCTACAAATTAATTTACACTGCTTTTACAGTGGATATTATCAGACTAGCCAGTCCAGTCTGCTGCACAGAAGATACCTGCAATTCATAATTAAAAAAATAATGGCTACTTTCCAATGTTAAAGCGGCTCTGTCAAGGGTGGGAAAGCCTTAGGAGGAGTTGGAGGAGCACTGCTGGAGCAGTAACGTGTGACAACTATCACAGACACGGACGGGTTTTGGGTACGATGGCAGCGCGAGCTCGTTACTGGAACAGGTGTTGCAGAAGATGTCCCCGCAGTTTCTGCAGTGGTGCTACAAAAACAGAGTCAGAATAAGCACAGCTGCCTAAAAACAGCATCAGGAAGAGAGAAGTCAGGCCTTGGGAACTGTGTCTGAGAGTCCACGGAGTCCCTCCACTTTCCACCAAGCCCAGCCCTCCCAGCAGCACTTCCTCCTGCGCGGTCCCAGCGCAGCCGATCCCAGCGGAGCCGCCCTCCCTCCTCGGGGAGGAGCTGCACCCGCGCCGGCTCGGGGAAGGCCAGGAACAGGAGCCGGGGCGGGCCCGGCCAGGCCCGTGCTCAGGGCAGCCCGCCCGGCCCGGCTTCCCGCGGCTGCCGGGTCCCCGCGCTGTGCCACACCACGGGCGGGGCACGGAGCAGCGCCGGCTCAGCCGGGAAGGGAGCCTGAACACAGCCACAGCAGCTCCCCACCGAGAGCACCAAGCAGGGGGCAGTATTATTTTTTGGGTGGTAAATGCCAAATTATTCCCTATGTATTTATAATGCCAACAAGATTTGGAATTGAACAGGTTCAGTCTTACCTCGCAAAGTATGCAACAGCACCCCTTTTGTTTTCCATTGATTATTTAAAAATAATCCACTGAACAACATTACCTTCCTTCTTGAGATGGAGAATTCCTTTTTACATTGCTTGCAGTGTGTTGCTTCATCATCCTTCAGCCACGTATGACCCTGGAAAATTGGAATGAAAACCATGCTGGAGATACAAATAAATTTATAGGCATTTTACCAATGTTGTTGGTATTTTTCAAAAGTCACCTTTTAAAGCAGAATAACCAGGGTGAAATTTGAAGGTGTTAAATGAAATTCATATGCTTAGTCAAAATATCCATGAGATATAGAGTACCTTCAGTGCTTTATTTACTTCTTTAATGTCTTCCATCTTCAGCTTCGATCTGGAAAAAAAAATTATGCTCTGCATGACTTTTTGTTTGGTTTTCCCTGCCATTCCACTGTCCAGCCACTGAACCCAAACCAGCTCCCTGTTACCTCTCTGAACCACTCACTATTGCTGGGAAATTTTGTCAACTTAGGGTTTGCCCCTTTTTCAGTATAAACAGAAGAATGTAGGAAAATGCCAGTATAAGAACTATAAGAAACACTTCCTTTAAAGTTTCCTCTCAGCCAGCTCACTCTGACAAGATCCTCCCTCACTTTGATTTCATGGTTCTTTAGTTTCCCAAACACAGTAATTGCCTCCTAAAATTCTCACATCAATTGATTTTTATAAGTAGATGAGGTTTAAAATTCTTGGTATTAGTCTGATACTCCAGGTTTTGTCACTTACAGGAGTTCTGTTCCCTAGAACTTACTGGCTGAGATGAAGTCCCATTTCTTGAAGAGCTTGTTCCTGCTCCTCATGGACCTTCTTCAGCTGCTGCTTCTCATCTTGCAGTTTTCTCAGTTCCTACAAAATCCATCACAAAATCAAGTTTTTTGTGCACCATTTGACCTGTAACCTTGATCAGTCTACCCAAACTACCCAAGCAGCTCAGAAGGATCAGCTCCTTTGCAAATCCCCCATTAATAAGGCTTGATTTTTAAAATTACATGGGGGAACTACCCACAGGTTCTGCACAAACAATGGAATCATTCACCATATTTACCAAAAAGAGGAAGATTTTCAGGCTTTGAACATCCTTGAACATAGCTAGAACATGGCAGTCCTGTGCCAACACAGGAGCACACAGATGGATACAGGTGCACAATTGTGTCCTCAGAAACTGCTCCATACATGGCAGCAAATCCTCTTCAGGTTAACAAGAATGTTCATGCTTAAAAAATAAATCACATTCCGTTGTTCTGAATGCTTGAAATTGTGCATACCTTTTTCAGTCCTTCCATCTGTTGCAATTCTGTTTTAAGCAGAGTGGTTGCATCCTTCTCTTGGTGCAGTTCTTTTTGTAATGTTTGTCTCTGTTCCTTTTCAGATTTTAACTCCTTTTCCAGAGTTGAGCTATTTAAAAATAATTCATTCTAAAAAAACCCCATAGCAGAAGAATATCCTATAGTACTTAAGGATAGCAACAGTGTGAGAAGTAGAAATCTCGTCCAAAAGAGGGCAAAACTAGAGTGTGTTCTGGGAAAGGAAAGAACAAGCAGCAGACATCAAAAATGTTAACACTGTTAACATTTAACATATGTTAACATTTTTATGCCACAGAAAACAAACAGCAGTGAAGGTCTAGAAGAAAAACTACTGACCAAAAAACTCCCAAAGAAACCAATTCCCATGAGTAAATACTTCACTACCTGTGCTTAAAATGTCGTGTTTAAAAGGGACACTTCTACCCTCAACCGTGAACAGTGAAAGAAGCATTTTCTATTGGTATTAGAAATCTTTAGAGAATTAACATTCCCTAAGAACACACCCACAAGTCCCTCCAAAAATTCCAGTCCCTTTGGATGACAGTCAGTTCTATGCTCAGCCTACAAGCATGACCATACCTGTCTCCTGATTTGTTGAAAAAGCAATTGAAAGCCCCATTGCTAGTTGGAATGGGCAGATTTTTGCTGCCACTCTGTGCTCTAAACTGGATGTTCTGGACAAAACATGTCAAAATCCTCATGCTAACTGGGCACTGTACAGAAGTGCTGTGCTTCCCTCTGGCCTGCATACATCTGTCAATGCTGAAGCCAACAGAATTTAAAACTCACCCCCTCCTTAGACATGAGCATAAAATGAGTAAAAAACCCTTCTTAAAGAAATGGCAAAGGGAAGGGAAACACCTGCTCAGATTAAATACCATTTGCTGTCCAGCTGGGCCATCTGCTGCCGACACGAGTCGAGCCTCCCAGCCAGCTCCTGCTTTATCTTATTGCACCGTTCCTCCGCCGCCTGCCTGGCCTTCTCCGCCTGCTGCAGCCTACACAGGAAGGAACACGGACATTTGTTTCCAATTCACTCCTTCCCTGCACCCTCTCACTCTCCTCTTTTAGAGTTACCACAGGGATCTTTATAAAAGCTTGAACTGAAAATGCTAGTGGGGGGAAAAAAAGACTTTCAAAAGCAGTTGTTTCAGAAAAAAACCCCAAAAGCAAAGTCACGCCCGTTCTTATAGTGAAGTTAACATGTTTTTCAACAGCCTGCTTATGGAAAGAACTATGGTTTTCCAGTGGGTCAGTTATGGGCCTGTTTGCCTGGGAAGAGAACAGCAAGCACAGAGGGATGAAGAGGAGGAATGAAAAAAGCTCATGCTGGCACACAGGCCCAAATGTCTATGGGGCATATGGAAGGTCATTTTGTAAAGGTTTATATTGAAAACTTCAGTTTTGACTTTCTGATTTTGCAATCATTACCTCTCTTCCATTTGTTTCATAGAGGACATCATCTCATTTGTTTTTCCTTCAAAAGAGGATATTGCTTCTGTTTTCTGTTGTAAAGAACACTCTGCATTCTGTAGGAAATAGTGAACGGTGTTTAAAGTCTGCCACCAGATAAAGAATGTTCAGCTTGCTAAAGGCCATTGCCTGGGTCTGACTGGAATGTGCAAACAAAATGCTGATAATGCCAGAGCAGACATTGCACCAATTGTTTTGTTACAACCTCAGAAAAAAACCAAACCACCTTAACTAAGTTTTGACCTATGAGATCAGCTACAAGCCAAAAATGTTCTCTTCAGAAAATGCTTGAAGAAATAAAACCAGATTAAATTGACAGGATAAGAATACCAATGATGATTTGAATGTAACAACTGCACTCAGTGGGCATGGAACCAGGAAGCAAAAAAAAAACCCAAATAAATACCGCTTTCAAAAGCAAAGGCACACCTCAGCACTGGGGCTTCACTGACTTGCAAGTGTCTGGGAAGGAGGCAAAGATGTGGGTAAAGCCTGAACAGGCATCAGGAAATAGGCCATAAAAATTGAGAGAAACCTCCTCTGGATTTGGGCACAGGTGTGGGAGAAGAAGGCTTGCTGAACTCTTACTTCATGCATGGAGAGGCTAATTAAACCCTTGTTTCATTAATGGAAACAAGCTCTGTGTATTTTGTGTGAGTGCTACTACTCCATTACTACTACCACTCCACTATACTTCCTTGTAGAAATGCCTATCATACGGTTTTGTCCAATTAAAAAAAAATGATGTAAAGCCACAACACACCCAAGCAAGAGAAACCCCACAGAACCATCCCCAGCCCCCTGTATATACCTGGGATTTGTGAAACATCTGCAAGTTAATGGCCTTCACTTCTTCTAACTGTTGGCGAAGTGCAACTAGAGTGTCTTGTTTTTCATGAGTATCTTTTTCCAGAAGTTTCATGGCAATTTCCATTTCTGTTTTCATTCCAATTTGTAGCTCCAACTCTTTCTCTAGTTCCTTACAAAGAGATTTCCTAGTTACTCCTACATTTCCATATATCAGGGATAAAACCCCTATAACCCCATAAAAAAAACTGTGTCTCTGCTGTAATAATGCCAGTGGTTTCTTAAAAAGAGACCTTTTATTTCCAACATTCCAAAAGCCCCAACCCCCATGACCTTACAGACACAGTTAATGACCAGTGCCCAGTATCTTCTTGCAATTGCTTAAAGAATTCTAAACAGCTGCAAAAGGTACACAGCTGTCATCTTGTATTTGTAATATTACAGTAGGCTGAATCCCATGTTTTTCACCTCACTTTCTACAGTTACGTGTCCTTACCAGCCTGATTTTTTTTTCTTCTTTCAACTGCTTCCAAACATCAGTGTACATTTCATCAAGACCCTGGCGTGACTGCTTGTAAGTATCCAATTCTACTTTTGTATCCTCTTTTGTTACCTACAAGAAACATCAGCTACATAAAATCACAAAGTATTTAAAGTATCCCTTTAATTCCTATGTGTAACACAGTATTTCAATGTGCTATTTCAAGTAAAATCCTACTGTTTTACAAGCAATGACCTGGCAAACACTAACAAGCTGAAATGTCAAAGATACAGTAATGATAAAAATACTTCAATACTTGATACTTTTCACTTTAATACTTCGGATTTGTTCTTCCTTCTGCAAGTGTATTTTTGAGTGTGTAGTAAAGAACAGTAAAATCAGTAAAAAACAGTAAAAAAAGTAATGCCTGAGCATATAACACCCAAACCCAGTGACCTGCATGGCAACGTGCTCAACTGTACAGAGCATTCCAGTTCACACTGGATTTGGGAGAACTCACTACAGCTGATGAAAAGAGATCACTTATTTTTAGAATCCTCATCATGTCTAAATAGGTGTCCCACCTCTACGCTTTTTTCACTCCGCTCACGAATTAATTCATTCTGCTGCTTTAGCTGCTGCTGCTCTTCCTGAAGGGATCCAATTCGGTCAGTAGCTGCTGCAAGCTGTATGAAGAGAACAGATCTATATTTAATCACTGTGCAATCATGTAGCATTTGGAGCAATTCTGAAGTCAGTAGCTCAGTCTCTGCAGCAGCTGTGCTGCTGACTTCCCCTTTTGCTCTCCCCGTACCCACTGTCAGCCAAAATTAATGTGCTCACCAACTTCTCCTTCACACCCTCATCAATTATTTTTAAATATTAACTGAGCAAAGAAATGTGCCATAGTGTAAAAGGCTAAAAGGCTCTGTGGTATGAACTAGGAGTCACACCAACCCATACCAGTCTGCCCAGTCCCCACATCTCCCCAGTATCTATTCAAATATTTTAGGTGTAACACACAGTCTCAGGAAGTTTTGTCTCTGATGGAGAAGAGCTGTGAGAAATATTTAACAGACCAGACACAAACCTCTTCCTGGAGTTTTGAATTGGTCTTTTCTAAACAGTCTATTTTGTTCTGGAGATCTGCAACCGTGCAACTGCAGCGAGGGAGAGATGCATAAAAACAATAAATGAAGTGTCAATGTTCAACTTTTACACCTATCCTCAACATTTGTTAACAGTGAAGTACTTTAGTGAGCTGGGGAAAAACCCTGAGGAAGGACAACTGGCACTGAGAAGACCATGCCCTTCTGCTGGCACCTCTGTTCTGGCTTAGCTTTTGCAGTCTTAACACCTCTCCTGCTCAAGAGGGTAAGGGAGACCTGCTCCTCCCACTGAGCAACCTATGGGTCTCTAAGGAATGAATTTCCAGATGCACTTGCAATAATTTCTCTTGAAACAAATAGCTCCAAAATATTCTGTTAATCACTCTCAAAAAATAAACGATTACACATGCTTTCTGCATTGCATGTGGCCACAGAAGAGTAAGACTACAAAATGAAACTAAGATTTTTGGGAAATAATCAGAAAAGGCATTTCAATATCAAATAAAAATCTACAAGATTGACAGCAGAGACATTCAAAGCCATGCTGGAAAAGCTAAACAGGATAAGTGTTTATATATGAGAATAGATGAAAATCCCACCTTAGATGTCGGTTCAGTTCTTCCACATAATGCTTCTGGTCAAGGACAGCTGTAATTCCTCCATCTCTAGTTGTAAAAGTGAGAATTTATTGATTGAGAAGAAACTCTTTCATTCCAAAGTGCTTTTTTGTACTAGGGCTTTCAGCATAGACCTGCAAACAGAGCTAAAATATTTTATTCTTCCCTTATAAAAATACTTGTGTCTGAGCTGGATCAGAAGCACCAGGGGGGTGAAGCAGCTGCTTGGCTGCTTCTCAGCAGCTCCACAGTGAAGTGCCCTGAAGTGACAGAAGCACATAAAATATGAAGATCCCTTCATTTGATACAGGTCTTAGAAGACCTTAGCAGACCTGAACCAGTGCTGCTAACTGCAGTCTCAAATCTAATATTTCACTTAAAATTATGATTTTTCCTCCATAACTGATCTCTCTCTCAAAGATAGCTACTTAGTTGAGAGGGTTTCTGAAACCGTGCTTAGAAACAAAGCAGTGAGTTGGCAATGGGTGACTTGGCAAATCATCTCTTCTAAAACCAAATAAAACCACAATCCAATATTTTGTGTACTTTCAATTTGGTCCCAGCTCAAGACTCAAACTCTCCAAATTGTTGTTAAAATTACCACAAATTCAGTCTCTGAAAGATATTACTTTTGTTTAGATAATAAAATCTGGTTTGGGTTCTCCTTTTTGGATGATTATTGGTTTGAGATCTCCAGCACTCCCATCCTCCCACAGACTGTCTGACAGGTTTGTTCTATAAAAACTATAATGATTTAGAATTATTAATTCACCATACATACTGTTTGCCATCACTGTCCTGTGTTTCCTTAAGGTACAAGGAAAAATCAATCACTCCAACCTGAAAAAGATATTTAAGACATTAACACACCTTCACAGTGCAATTATGTCTAGAAGCAGGCATTACTGTATATTTGGAAAATGATAAAAATCTGAAGTTTAGATTTAGAGAGAGAAATAATACCTATATTCTTCCTAGCTGATGAAAATATGCAAGCTAGCATTTGTCATAAAAGCATCAAAGTAACCATATTATGTGTGACCAGTTTCCTGGCAGTTATTGGTTTTGACAGTATTTCCATAAACTGCTACTTATGTGCTTTCTCTTGATTCACTGAGGAAAACACAACAAGCTTCAACACAAGCCATGCTGGAAAGAAATCTGGACCCATCTCAATAAAGTATTTATAGATGTACTTAATTCTACTGGAATCTTATACCAACTGATCCTATTTAAGTTTTAATCTTCACCTGGGAATCCAAGTCTTCTCCTTTCAAGCAGAGGTTTGCATCAATAACATTCAGTCCAACCAGCAGACCCACAATAACTGCTCCTTCCTCCTCCATCATCAGTGCATCAGGTTCATAAAATTCACTGGAAGAAACAATATATGGCATCATTGCACATCAAACAATTATAATGGCGCTTCCATCACTGAAATCATAGAAACAATAATGCAGCCTTTACAAAACTCAGTGGAGCTCTCACTTGTTTATTGCATAAGACAGAAGATTTAGAACTCTCTCAGAAAATACTCTGCAAATTTCTTTGTAGCTTCACTGCAAAATAATTAACCACTTGCTCCTCTGCAGGCTGCAAGAACAAGCCTAAATGAGCCAATTAATGACTTTCCCTGGAGCCACAGGAGGTGTCAGTGCTTCGGGACTATTCAGGAATACAGGTCTGTGCTGTTACCTTAACAGATGCTTATGGTCCAGGAGTACTTTGAGATAATCTGCCAGTTTCTTCTGCATGAGTGCTAGATAAAGCCAAGCCCTGCCTCTGCCTACAGCAGTCCTAAAAAGGAAAGTTGCATGTTTTGGTAAAACCAAGGTGTTTTATTAAATAGATTTGTGCAATTCAAAGTTCTCACTTTACAAAGTGAGGGAAGGACATTATTTACTAAAACAACAACAACAGCGACAACAACAACAAATCTCAGGGAAAACGAACTGTTGTCTCCAGAACACAAAAGCATAAAATATAAGTATATTCCATTCTTCAGGGAGATTATATTGTAAGGTCTTCTTAATTTGAAAAACCACACATATTGTTAACTACCACCATAACCCAACCATTGATACATCCTAGCATTAAAACCAAGTCTATTTCAATCACCCTGAATTACTCTAACCAAATACTACCAGCACACGCACAAAGTGACATAAAATCACGAAAGTCAGGGGAAAGAAGACGGAAAAAATACCTGCGAAAACTTCAGTTATTTTTAGCAAAGTTATAAAAGTTTCCAAATAATGTTTTCAATCTGACAGCATTGTTTGAGTCAGAAACTCTGAATATTTTGAGATATCCTCCTTATCTCTTGGAGAAGTCAATGCCTCCTACATGCCCTATTTTTTTCCTTTGGGAACAAGAGCTCGTTAAGGAAGCCAAGAGACCACATGAAGGATTCCTTTTCCCAGCAGTATGAGGAATATGCAACATCCCCAACAATTAACTTACTTCAACTCTGGCAGATTTTTAACACTAGTTGCTATATCTGATGCTTCAGGACAAAGTTTTTCCACTAGCTCCAGAGGACCAAAAAACGATTTGTTCTGTCCAATAAAAGTCTTCTTCACTAAAGGGAGCATACAGAGATATTTGTGAGGAAAACTGACAGGCTTCCAACTCCAGAATTTTAGGCAAAATTTACTTTGTTACTTTGTCTTATTAGCTTATAATATGTCTGTGGAAAGGGGGCATTAAAAAATTCTGACACTTTAGGAGGCACAAAATACAGGGTGTACAAGGGTAACCACATAGTTATATCTGTAATAGTGATTAGCATCATATGTTTACAGAATTAATAATGTCATTCAGAAGTCAAGCTGGAGCCACAGTAGGACATGACAGGGTCTCCTTGACCTGCCTCTCCTCTGCCTAGCATCCAGTGCCCACCTTTGAGCCCATGCTTGAGGCAGTGCTCCAGCACCACAAAGAACTGCTGCAGTGGTGGGAAGTCGGAGTCCAGGGTCCGGCCCAGGCTCAGGGCTGACTGGATGAGGATTTTGATGCTGAGCTTCATCATGTTCATGAGGTTGGCACGCTCCTCCATGGTGTGAGACCGTGTACCTGGGGCACACGGGTGGGGAAAGGAAAGCTGCTTTACAATCACAGAATCAATTAGGCTGGAAAAGACCTCTGAGATCATTGAGTCCAATGTATGATCAAACTAGGCCAGGGCACTAAGTACTAGATCCAGTTTTTCTTTAAACAGCTCCGGGAACAGTGAGTCCACCAGCTCCCTGGACTGCTCATTCCAATGTATAATCAGTTACCTTTCTGTGAAGAAATACTTCCTAATGTCCAACCTAAACCTCCCCTGGTGCAGCTTAAGATTAGAGCCTCTCGTTTTGTCACTGGTTGCCTGGGAGAAGAGACCGACCCCCACCTGGATACAGCCTCCTGTCAGGCACTTGTAGAGAGTGATAAGGTCACCCCTGAGCCTCTTTTTCTCCAGACTAAACACCCCCAGCGCCCTCAGCCGCTCCTAGGACTTATGGTCCAGAACCTTTCCCAGCTCAGCTGCCCTTCTCTGGGCCTGCTGTAGCCCCTCACTGAATTCCTGAATTCCTCAATGTCCTGAACTGGTCACAGCACTCGAGATGTGGCCTCCACAGTGCCCAGTACATGGGGAGAATCTGCACGGAGACGCTGCGCAGCTTTTACAGACCCCTCGCCGCGGNCTGAGGGACCCCGGCCCGCCGCGTTACCACGGCGACAGCGCGCGCGGCGGGGGCGGGGGCGGGCCGGCCGCCATCTTAGAGCAGTGCGAGGGGCGCGGGGCGGGCTCGGCCCGGCCGGGGCGTGTTGCAAAATGTGGAATACGCACAGACTTACTTAAGAAAGGATGTTCTTCGATCTTTCTGCAATTTCAAGCCTAAGCAACAACGAGGGTGATTTAACCCGTGAAATATCAGCTAACGAGCAAGCTGTAAGTGGCGCACAGGCGTTACAAAGGCGAATCGCTTGTCGGCAGAATTGCCTTCCTAAGGTTTAGGGCTGGAAGCCCTTCAGGGACCTCTGGCCTAGGGGCGGTTACCAAAAGGATGTCGCACTGATAGTGGACTCAAAGGATGCAGAATTTATTCACCCCAAGGACNGTATGATCAAACTAGGCCAGGGCACTAAGTACTAGATCCAGTTTTTCTTTAAACAGCTCCGGGAACAGTGAGTCCACCAGCTCCCTGGACTGCTCATTCCAATGTATAATCAGTTACCTTTCTGTGAAGAAATACTTCCTAATGTCCAACCTAAACCTCCCCTGGTGCAGCTTAAGATTAGAGCCTCTCGTTTTGTCACTGGTTGCCTGGGAGAAGAGACCGACCCCCACCTGGATACAGCCTCCTGTCAGGCACTTGTAGAGAGTGATAAGGTCACCCCTGAGCCTCTTTTTCTCCAGACTAAACACCCCCAGCGCCCTCAGCCTCTCCTAGGACTTATGGTCCAGAACCTTTCCCAGCTCAGCTGCCCTTCTCTGGGCCTGCTGTAGCCCCTCACTGAATTCCTGAATTCCTCAATGTCCTGAACTGGTCACAGCACTCGAGATGTGGCCTCCACAGTGCCCAGTACATGGGGAGAATCTGCACGGAGACGCTGCGCAGCTTTTACAGACCCCTCGCCGCGGTGCCCGCGCTGGGCCTCCATCCTGCGGCGGGGCCGAGCTGGGTAAACCCCCCCCTCAGAGTCGCGGCCGGCCCCCGGGGGGGACANCACAGACTTACTTAAGAAAGGATGTTCTTCGATCTTTCTGCAATTTCAAGCCTAAGCAACAACGAGGGTGATTTAACCCGTGAAATATCAGCTAACGAGCAAGCTGTAAGTGGCGCACAGGCGTTACAAAGGCGAATCGCTTGTCGGCAGAATTGCCTTCCTAAGGTTTAGGGCTGGAAGCCCTTCAGGGACCTCTGGCCTAGGGGAGGTTAGCAAAAGGATGTCGCACTGATAGTGGACTCAAAGGATGCAGAATTTATTCACCCCAAGGACGGCCTGAGGCTCAGTCAGGGGAGGTTTAGATTGTGATCAGGAAAAGGTTCTTCACCCAGAGGGTGGTTGGACACTGGAATGGGCTCCTCATGGAAGTGGTAACAGCACCAAGCCTGACAGAGCTCAAGGAACATTTGTACAACACTTTCAGACACATGGTGTGACTCTTGGGGATGGTCCTGTACAGGGCTAGGAGTTGGGCTCAATGATCCTGGTGCGTCCCTTCCAACCCAGGATATTCTACGATTTTATGACACATGGCAGAACTCCTAAGATAACGAAGAAACTCATAAAGCCAACTCAGCAACTGTGCTACATCAGCTCCGACTGGGCAGATGGTAATTCTGGCAGGGGCAGATTGTGACCACCGACCCAAAAGAACAGGTAGACTGAACATGCAGACTAATGAGCATGAGAAATGAGAGTATCATTGACCAAGAGGAGATAGAATAGTAATTAATAAGAGAACTAGGGAATTTGTAGCCAATGAACAGTAATACTTTTGTTTGCTAAAATAGTGAAACATTTTGGTAGTCATGCTGGCTTTCTGGATTTGCCACCCAGCTCCCTTTCTGTGCAAAACTGTAAATGAATCAAATCCCTCCACTCTGTGTATGCATTGGCCTCTTGCAGACCGAGTGAAAGAACAGGTTTTGGGACAACAGGGGGAGTGGGACCAGGACCAGCCCCCTTGCTCCTTAAGGCACCTACAGACTCTGACAGGAGCTGCCAACCACAGCCCAGTGGCCACCAAAATCACATTTTAATCCACTGCTGTTTCAGTAGGATAGTCTTGCTGTCACCCGTGGGTCACACACACAGCCACACTCTGCAGAAACAGCAGTGGCAGAAGCCCCAGCCCTGTGTCAATCACACCCAAGATGGTTAACACTGTTTTTAAGATCATGCAATTGTCTGTTAGGCCTTAATTTTACCTTCCTTTTTGTGCACACAATGTTAATTTTAGGTTAAAAATGAGCAAAACTCTTCCTTGTGTCAGAAGAGGGAAAACAGAGTCATTCTATTCTAACTGACCTTAATAACCACAATACACACAAAATGCTGTCATCTCTGCAGGCTACTCTATAGTTCATTGTATATATACTATATACAGTAGTATATATAGTATATAATCAATATACAGTATATTATATATATACATATATACAGAAGGAGTATACTGTATATTGTCTATAGCCAACAGATGCCTCAAAACTGTATATAATGTGTTGACAAGAGGCTGAGGATTAAAAGCACCATAATATTTAGAATTTTGATCTCAATATTGTCATATTACACATTAGGAGCAGAAAAAACGCTGCACAAACAGAAAATCAGTGTGTTTTTTGCAGTGTTTCAAAGCAATGCTAACCATTTTGATGATTTTTTGAATTTGAATTTTTACTCATCAGGAATACTTTGCCTCTACACCTTCCTCAAGATACATGTATTACCCACAGGACTTAAAAAAAATAGAATACCATGAATGAAATGCTCTTTATGAACACAGTTTTAAACCAAGAAGGGTCTTAATATGGGCTTGCATTAAGTTAAATAATCCTTTAAACAATATTTTTAGACTGTTGCAAATTTACACAGTCAAGTACATCTTTTGCAAAACTGTGCAGGTTGGTACATGCAAAATAAACAGGTATTAGACACACCACCAAAGCAAAGCATCAAAGATTAGGAATCAGGTTACCCAAGTGCAAAAGATCACAGATGTGATGCCGCAATCTTCAAGAATGCAGTCACACAGTTTTGTATCTTATTCAACTTAAGTGATTTGTTTCAACATCTTTTTGAAGCCACATGCCTTGTTTACTGTAATTATTCAGCACACTTTGAAGTCAGAAAACACTGAAGCACAAAGGAAAGCTCACAGTTCTCCAGCCCTTGGTCTTTGAGATTGCAAGTCTTTCTTGATTCGTTTTCTTTACATTTGAAGCCTCTGGCCTCTCTGCAAGGCAGGACACAATTTCCTCAGTGGCAGACACTGGTTTTAGGATGGGGTTTATGTGTTTAGAACATGTGATCAACAGATCTGAAGTAGCAAACAGGTTATAAAATCTCTGGAAAAAAAAATTTCAGCAGGGAACAAGCTCCAAGTTTTCCACAAGTGGTCTTGCAGGCTTATTTCTTAAAATACCTGCTTTCAATTATATTTACAGTGCTTGGTCAAAAGTAAATAATATTGAACACGTAGAACAGGTGCCTTAGTGCCTGTTCACATTTGATATACAAGTTATTAACGGATTTATCGTACAGAATTTTCCATAAAACTCATCAACATATTATCCAAATCCTTTGAACAATTTGGGAAGGTCATAGTGTGTTCCCTTACTTTGCAAGGAAGAAGCTGAAAGACTATGGTAAAAGTTCCATTAAGTTTGGGAGCTTCATTTCAGGTAAGAGAATATTTTATTTCCTGCCCCTTGCCAAATGCTGTATGTTGTTTTGAATTACATCTATTCACAGCATTGTTCCAAAAGCAAACAAAGAAACTGGGATATTCTGCACTTTGTCAGGTTAGATCCCAGGTGTGCAAGGTGGGCACTCAGGAAACAAACCTGCGAGAAGTTTGGTGTGAGACTTTGGGATGCAGGAAAAGAAAAGAGTCTATTCTTTCAGGACAATTAATCTTCAACTCTGACTATGCAACACTGAGGAATTTTCAGAAAAAATGAAGAAGTCCATCACCAGTAACATTGTCCCATGCTGTCCCAACTCAGCCCCATGGAACTTCCCTTTGAGTACTCAGAGACATTTAAAACAAAAATGTCAGCACCAAACACAGCAAAGCTGAGCTCCAGTGCTCCAGAACAATTAAGCACCAGTCTGAGACTCTGGACTACAAAGCTCCAGGCCCAATTTCTGCTGCATTTGAATGGTTTTGGGTTTGGTTTTTTTCCCCCCACGTTATGAATATTACTGAGATTTATTTTCCGTATGATTCAACTAAAGCCCTTTAAATTCAGTTTTAAGAGTCCTGTTCCACAAATCTGTAGGGCTGCTAGATCCACAAATGCCAATGTTGAACAAAGCAAGTTGTGGTTAAACTAAAGGAATTTTTAATGTAGTTAAAAAGTAACTTATAACAAATCTGTATCTTAGTTTGCTTGTCTAGTCTCTGACATGAAAGGTACAGCGAATTCCTTCCTGGAACCAGCACTCAAGAGAGGATGTGGAATTTTGAGAGATCCCTCAATGCATCCAAGCTGCTGATGAGGGAGCTTTAAGAAGGAGAAAAGGCAGCAAATAAAACAAAAGTAAATTACTCCAAACATAAGAGTTTAGGTTTCTTCTGGTTATAATGCATTTCTTAAGTTCTACATCTGTGTCGCTTGTTTAATTTTACTTCAATACAAAACTGCAGCATCTTAAAAAAAGAAATTCAAAGTAACACCCATGCACCACTGACACGACCCAGCAGCACTTACGGGAGCGAACTCATTTGCGCACCACAAAAGCGAGTTTACTAAAGAAGCGGAGCCGTACTTGTCTTTGCCGGGCTGTCACTGCTGCCGGGCTTGGACACCAATCCCACCAGGGATGCGGACTTCAGGGCGCTGCCATAGCTCAGCGCCAAGTTTTCCGAGGCTTTCCTGGCCAGAGACAAGATCGGAGCAGACCACCTCGCTTCCTCCGGTTTCGCCTTCTCCTCGTTCCTCAGCTCGGCCGCGTCCGGGAGCTGTTTTTTGTCAATAATCTCAAAGTCTTCCTCCTTTCCCGCGGCGGGCGCGGCGCGGCGCTCCCCGGCAGCCATCTTGGACGGGTCATATGATCGCGGCCCGGGTGAGGGGTGGGAACCGGGAGGGCTCCGGGAACTGGGGCAGGCACCGGGAGCCTGGGAACGGACCGGGAACGGACCGGGAACGCGGGCAGGTCCCGGAGCCCGGGCGGCTCCCGGAAACCAGGGCAGGTCCCAGCGGCAGCCTGAAGCACCTGCACACAGAGGCAGGACTGCAAGACAGGCCCGGCCAGGACTGAGCGCTTCGCTTGGTGTTCAGAATCGAAGGGCGTGGAAGATGAAGGAGGAGTTTACCTTTAGGCAAGTTAGGAAACTAACAAAAACTACAGGTTTTTACTGCTGTGTCCCCAGACATAATTTTCAATAATAAATTTAATGTGTTTTGGAATCTCAGGTTTACACAGTTAAGTTGTGACAGCTTAAAGACATCTCTATTACTCTGCCTGTGATTGGAGTCGTTGTACCAAAGTGGAAGACTGGTGTGACAGGTGCACGGCTGTGAAAAGGATTTGTCTTTGTCACTGACGTGAAAACAAAATTACTCAGTAAAGCCACTTCATTAATGTATATGGGCTGGGTTTGCTAGAAAAACCTATCATGAAGGGGAACTGAAATTACCCCAGTGTGAAAATTTGATCTTGCCATGTGCCTCAAATATTGATGTAGCCTACTACTGTATGGCTTGTTAACTGTTTTTCCATCCAGCAGCTGCTTGTGCTTGAGATACGTCACTCATTTAGTCCCGAGGTAGTAGATGCTGTGTGTGAGCTTTTTGTGCTCCATAAAGGAAAGCCTTTTTTTTTTTTTTTTTTTGGTTAAGAAATAGGAGAATGAGAGAACAGGAGAGTTGAAGGTCAATTTCCGTAGTCTTGCAGCAATATAAATCTTCAGGTCTATATCTAATTTTTTTCCCTAATATAAGCTACTTTGTGATCGATTCTGTCTTCTTGGCTTCTTAGACGCTAAAAATTCAACAACTTGTGTTACACAAAGCACACGGAAGCTCTTATATTTTTTGCTGAGAATTCAGAGATCATCAGCCTCTTATTCACCATGATTCAGATGAGCTAAGTATAGGCTTTAAGCTTCTTCTGCTAAAGGCTGCTAGAGACAAGTTCTGCTCCATCTTGTGGACTCCAGCAGTATTGGGCTGTTTTTAAGGAAATAGCTGAGCTCTGTACGTTGCTGTCTTGCAGTTGAAAATATGAATATTCCTCTTGACAGGAGTAAGACTTGATAGTGATTTTCTGCCTTTCATTAACTACCCAATAATAGAGTCAGGGTGTAGAAGGTAGTCTTGGCTAGAAGCAGAATTCTAAGTATTAAAATAATGTTGTTTTTTCCCCCAATGCATCTGCAGAGTAGGGCATAAAAGTTTTGTGACTGAGAAAATAAAGGTTAACAAAGGCTCTTCTTGACCTCATTATGTTGCTCCCTTAAGATAATGAGGCCTCAGGCTCCTCTTTACAGCCTCACAACGAGCTATTTTGTAAAAATATGAAGTGAAGCTATCACATAATCTGTGATCATCTTTTCTCATGTTACTATTAAAGACACATTGGATCATTTTATTTCAAGTGTCTTATGAGGAAACTTTATACTGTGCATAATAAATGTGCTAAAACTTTTGCTACACGATTTAATTGTCCTTCACTTACTGTTATTTGGTCAAAATTGCTGAATCAGCCACTGATTGCTTTAAATGCCCTCTGTCCTGCCGTTTTTTCTTTTAAAGCAAGCAAGAAGTCTTGTGACATTGTAAGAGAGCCCTAAGTTAAAGAGATTTGTTTTGTTTACAGACTGCAATTTCCCAAGGATTCATTTGGGGCAGCCAAGGAGGGTGAAGTTAGTACAGGATACAGCTTTAAGCACATTAAATAAAAAAATGAAAAAACTCAGAACCATAGGTGATGTAATTTTGGTTTCGGTTCACTAATTTATCAGGGAGGGGCACTATGCATGAATAACACTGTTTACTTTTAGCTTGGAGATTGGGCTTATTTTAGTCTTCTGCAGATGATAATATTTCACCATTATTTTCTTTTTGCAGACCACTGGTCCAGCTCTTGCTACTCATGTGAAGATGAGCAATGTTTTCTTTTGAAAACCCCTTTTGTGGCTAGTTTAGGTCTGCCATAAATGTCAGTTCTGTGTAATCACAAAAATACTTAAAATAGTCAGGGCTCAGTGAGGTTAGTCGGGACTAAGTGACCCACTTACCACTTTTTGCTTTTCCTAACCCTAGAAATCCAGGTGTTTAAAAGAAAAAAACATCATTATGAAGCTAAGTAAAGCTCAGTTCTTTTTTCATGCAGATCTTCCACAGCCTTGTTTGGTTTTACTGTCCCCCCTCTTCTCTGTCTCCTTATGTAACAGGATAAAAATTCACTTCTGAAATGTTTAAAAAATTGTGAATTCAAAGTATAGATAAATATTATTCTGGAAGAATTCCTATTTTAATCAGGGAATTGTACATTTAATACAAAAGTCTGGCTAGCAGAATGGAAGATAATTAATTTTAGAATAGGGGAAATTCAATTCTTATTCAATGATAATTAGCAAGACAGTTTATTTTGCTAGTTCTTCTTTATGTCAGATTTACTGTTTTTTTGGGGGGGTAATGTTTTAAGAAACTTTTTTTTCCCATTTAGCATTTTGAGGTAATTACACACTATAAATATTTAAAAGCAGCAAAATGCCACTGTATCCTACAGGGTAAACTTTTGTGATTAGCTGTTATTTACACTTTGCATTCCTATAACTTTCTCAGTCAGCAAAATAGATTATATTACAAATGATCGAGTTGAGGTTTTGACCTTTAAAAGGCTGGTAATAAATACCAAGTGTAGCTGTAGTTGGGAAAAACATAAAACCCCCCAACCCTGGTGTGTTGTGTGTTTGACAGCATATTATAGAAGTTTCACAGAGCAACAGAAACCACAGTATTTGTTGAGAAGAATTCAGTGGTTGCTGGGTAGAGCTGCATCCACAAGTCCTGAGCCACCACTTTGTGCATGGATGCAGTGCAGCCATCCAGGGTCAGCTCCCAGTGACTGCAGCAGTGTCAAAGAGCAATTTAATGTTCCTTGTACTCTTCTCTCTCCTCCCATTACTCAAACCACCAAAACCTTCTTCCCTGTGGATACTGGTGTAAGTAAGTGCCACTTGAAGAAAAACGGTATTAGGAAATAACAACATTTCCTTTAGGACATCATCAAAAAAAAACCCTAACCCTCAACAATTTCCACAGCCATGAATGAATTCCTCCATTATAACAGCGATTAAGTAATTACAGACTTTAGGTGGTGTTTTAGGTGGTGTTGTACCTCTACTCTACTGCAGCTAATTAGTTAAGATACTTTCCTATCACTTCTAATCAAAAAGTGATTTAAAGAAAACCAAGAATTCCAGTTGTATCATTGCATCTGGATTGAGTCAAATAATATGTTTAAATTTTAAAACCACAACTTTATGCTCCATGATGCCACTGCACCAACTAGTGCTATCCTGGCAAAAACTCGTTGGTACTGACAGAATCAGCTGTTTGAAACTCCTTTCTAAAATCATTAGAGTTCCTGAGAGGACATGGAAATATCTACAGCTGGAAATGTGTGTCACTGTAGGAACTAAAGGAAAAGACAATACAATATGGAAGAGAAGCTTGCATTGAGATATTGGCATTGCATCAAAAGAACAGCAACTCACTCAGTATAAGTCTAAATTAGACAGTTAACACCAAACACCCACCAGATATTTATTGAATGACAGTCTGAAGAAAAGTTCAGTATATTTATTGTTCTACTCTGAGATATTGCCTGGTTTTTAGGAAAAAAAATCTTTTAATAGGAGTATAGTGGGCTAGAATGTGGAGTATCAAAAAGAAGGTAGAAAACAAACACAGCGATTTTCCTTTAGTTATTTAATATTTGTTGGTCCTGTAAAAAGAGGCCGAACTTCCCAGTAGGTGACACTGTGGCACCACTTTATTCACAGAGCAGCCTCTAGTGCTCAGCAAACAGCACGTTGTGCAGCCACCTGAGAAATTACCTGAGAGCTCCCAAGAAAAAGCCAAGAAAGCAGCTGGGATGCTCATCTGAGCGACCCCTGAAGCTGCTCTGTGATAGAAGCTGAGCTAACGGAGACCTCTGGGGGAAAGGAAGGAGATGCTTGGCTCCCTTTACAGGAGCTTCGATTTGTGACTGTTGTATGAGGTTCCAGGAATGCCCTCTAATGGAATAATGGAATCCTACCTGTTTGCATGTCAGGGTCATTTACCAGTTCTAGAGTTTCATGTGGGATTATGAAATTATTAGGATTTACAAAAGATTTTTTCTGTTAGAAGTTGTTACATAATGTTTCAAGAACTTTATGAGAAGGAAGGTTTGGATAAATGGTATCATTTGGCCCAGTCTATAGACTAAATTAGAAATCAGAGCACATCTGTTTGAATAGTTTAATTTATAGACTTAATGGTTTTTTGTTTTACATTTTTTTTCCTTTCCTAGTTTTTTTAGTTCTTATGAGCTTGTTTTTATTTTTTAAATTTCTTCCTACTATTGCATCCAGACAGTTTTGTATCAAGTATAATTTTGACGGTTTTATAAAAGTGCTGTAAATTGACTCGACTGGGGGGCATAGGGTCAAAGGAATTATAAAGGTAAGTACAAATGGAATCCTAGTAAGATATGAACGCAGTATCTTTAAAATGTGCTGACATTTTTGCTACTTAAAAGAGTTTTCAACTAACACACACGAGAACACTTATATTTGACTTAATTGGCTGAAGAAATGGACTCATATAGTTCTATTAGTGTAGCAGAAATTATGCAAATTGCAGAAGAAAATGTGGTTAGTTATATTGGCCAATGAAGTCCATTATATACTACCTATACAAGGCTAGGAAAATACTTTTATGCTATACAAAAACACTTCTAGTAATTTTATTCATCTGTTTCAAAAGCAAGTATTCGAGGGTCATAGAAAGTATTTAATCTGTTATCCATAAACTAACGAACATTTAGGTGCTTGCATGCAGTTCTGGTGACACTGCATTTGTGCACTTGAGGGCACAATGTGGCACAAACTGGCTCAGGTTTCTCCACAAATAATTGAGGTCTTATGACTGAGTCCCCTCTGTAAGGTGCAGGACACAAAGAGGTGGAAAAGATTGCAAAAAGTAGTGTGAGAAGTGCAATTCCTGACTTTTCTGCTGCCTTTGATTTTCTCATTTTCTGATTTCTTCATGAGTGACGCTGCATACTCATTAATAAGATATTTAGAGAGCTTAAACCAAAAGTGAAGTCAATAAATCTTTAGCTAGATTTTCTTTGTTTTAATAGAAACAATATCTTCTCTCCTTTTCTTTCCTTCCTCAGAGTGTTTTTCCTTGCAGAGCTGTAACTTAAATTTGGTATACCACCCTTAGGGATAACTCCCAGACTCTTTGATTCAATAGGAATTTTTATGGGGTGAAAAAGGGAAAAAATGTTTTACAGATGTACAAAAGCACTTTAGTTGTTGACAGAATCATAGGGGAACTTGAGTTTTTGGTTAAGGCAGGTGTGCAGCTCAGCTTCACTGTGTGTCTGTTATCAGTTCCTCTCACATTACAGGTTAGGCTAATTTCTCATCAGGCCGTTCCATGCTTGATGGAAGTTTGAGTGGACAGGTTAGATGTTAACAGTGAGATTGCTTAGTGATCTCTGACCAGAAATCCTTTTGAAATATCTTCACTAATCCATCTGAGGGAATTAATCATATGTCAGCTTGTCACTTTTGCAAACAGAATTGAAAAACGTAGGATACTAGTCACTCTAGTGGTTTAAACTAGTTTAAAGGGCCACTGGAGTGCTGCTGTTCTCCTTTTCCTGCAGTTGTGCATTCCCATTTCCTTACATAGCCCTGCTCCCCATCTGACCTTCTGACAAGCCAGTGGCAGGGAAAGCAGCAGGAAATGCAGGGTGGGGCTCTGGAGCACCCCAAGGCCATCTGACTCCTGGCTGCCTTCTTGTCACCTCTTGCCTCTGGCCAAACCCTCCCTCAGCTCCCTTGGCCATTGGCTTGCTGAGCCATTTCAGTGCACTGAGTTGGCAGAAAATGAATACAAGAGAAGTGAATAGTTTTTCTGCTAATTTAATGCACTGAAACTGCTCATATTTTCCAAATTGTGTGTTGGAAGAATCACTTCCTTCATGGATGTCTTGTCCAACCCACAGTTTTCTGCCTGCCCTGGGTTCTTCACACAGACTCCACAAGGCAGATTATCAAAACTGATGACAGAGTTACTATTGGAGTGTTTTATCTTAAACAGAATTTTTTCCATCTTTTCTCCATCATAGGGACTTCTGGCATCATACCAGCATAGGGGGGAAAAAGGACCAGAAATAAAAAGAGGAATGATTGCTTTGGTAAATCCCAAAAGCTTCTAGTAACAAATGGATCAGGGACTTTGTGATTAGGAGTTGTATCTGAAGGAGCCATCTTTAGATAAAGAAAACACAGAGAAAACAAGATGTGGGTGTATACTGAAGGCTCATAAACCCAACAGCAGAACCTCCTCAGAAACCTCCAAATTACTACTCTTTCAAATTTTTTCTGTTTAGATCCTCAGTTTATACTGTTCCTAACTTGCACATTAACCTTGAATGCTGCTGATATTGCTGTCATATAGGCTGATGTAACTTCTTTCCTCAAATACTGAGAAACAGAGCAACCAAGGAACCATGACAAAATTTTCAGCTAGTTAAAAAATAATAGAAGAGTCTAATAATGCCAAATGAATTCAGTGTGCTACAGGTGGCATTGTTAGCAGTGCCTACCATGGAAAATTTCTGTTGACACCTCACCTGATATAATAAAGATGTCTTTAAACTGTCTCACATAATCAAGAGAATTCCTTTTTCTACAGCAGACCTCCTTCTTAGGGGTGAGCTTTAAAAGCACACAAAGATGAAAGTTACAGAATTGTGAAAGAGCCATAATTTATAATAACTTGGGTGGCAATAAAGAAGTGTAATGATGGCTTCAATGAAATAAAGTGGAGATCGTTAATCTTTTTAGGTGAAACTAGTTTAAAATTTCTAGCAGTGTGAAAGAAAGAGACCTCTAATTGAATTGCCACTTTGTTCAAGTGGGGAGGCAAAGACACCTCTGGTAGATGGCTGTGTTTTGTTAACAGAGAGTGGTAATTGGCATCCCACTGTTAAGATACAGTGTCTTGCCATCATTCCTTTTCCACTTTGGTCTAATAATTTCAGAAGACTTTACACATTGCCCTGAATACTGTTGGAAATTGTTTTAGTATTAGTAATTATTAGTACTAGAAATAGAAATAATGTTAGTATTAGTAACGGTAGCAAAATTTTCAGGACCTCTTTTAAAAAGCAAAATAAAACCAACAAACCAAACCCTCATTTGAAAATGGCTCTATTGATGGAAATGAGGAAGAAAAAATGCGAAGCCCAAATGCAGTAATAAAAGCTGAAGTTGAAGAGTTTTTGTTTTTCCAATAAACATAAACCAAATAAGTTTGATTTTTAAGTACAAGAAGAGCAATAAAACATCCCATCATTCTCTGCCAATTATCACTTCAGGCTGTGATCTAGTCAGAATTCATAAGCTCCCAGTGCAGTATCCAGTACTGCCAGGATATGTTGGTATTGATCTCCCCTGAGTCAATGCTTTATAATGGCTGAGGGCATGAGACCTCCCAAGGCACTGTCACACAATCCTGAGGCCCTGCTTTGGTCTTTACCTGTGTCAGGGTTGCCATCTGCAGTCTGTTAACACAGAGGGAAAAGATATTTTCTTTCACTGTATTATATTGGTGGGTAACCACTGCTGTCTTGGAACTCTCACAACAAGCTGACATTTCAGGTGCATCTCCAGAAGTTCCAATTATGATGGTTCTTGCCAGTCAGGCATCCCCTCCCAGGACCTCAGTGTTACTATGGGTGTTTTGTTTCTTAAAAATCCACCACCACTTTCAGGTAAAGGAGAAAATCTGGAGATGCTCTGAAAGAAGATGAGTAAATGGGATTTAAAGGCAGTTACATTGATTGTATTTTAGTTGCAAATTGGAAAGTCATTGAGGAGTTGCATGGTGTCAGTTGCATGTTATTGGCTTTGATTTTTGGAGAAAATGTTATGTTTATATGTAAGAGAAAAACTTACATATAAGTACAGTTTACTATTAAGCGATGCTGCTTTTTACTCAGAAGGAGAAGACTTATGGCTGATACACTGCAAGAAAACTTAGATATTTGTTCTAATGCCAGGTCTGGGGTAGTTTATTTATGTCCTGATACTTATATTATTTATGATTCCAAACTTTGCCCTAGTTTTCTTGCTGCAGAATGGTCACTATCTTCCTTAATTTTCTCTATGTAGGCTGCAGGCTGTTTGGAGCAGGGACTTCTCGTTGTATTACTAAATGCATGCATCATGCCTGGCACAACCAGAGCTAATGTGGTTTGGGTAAGTAGATATATATTTAATGCTACTGTTTTAAAAAAAATTATTGTAAAGTGCTGCTGTTGAATTGGAGTGCTTCCAGTTAAGGTTACTTTTATGTCTGGTTGTAGAGAAAATGTTTCATGGTGAAAGCCATAAATTTTCATTAACCAAAACCAACTAAATTTGCCACAGGCTTCTAACATCAGCTCATTGTGTGTCTTTGAAAGGACAGTATTTCTGTTGTTTGTTATTTGTAGAGGCTGAACTGCAAAATCCATAACTGCTCAAGAAATTATGTAGATATGATGGATCCCAGAATAAGAAAGATGGAGGGAAGGAAAGAGCAAAATTTGGTTCTGAACAAACTGGATGTGAGAGAAGATTTTGAATGAATTTAGAAGACTAGGACAGTAGGATAACAGAGGAAAGTTCTATTTTTTTTCTTCTGCAATTGACTTGATTTCTCACCATTGTACTCATATTTTATAAAACCCAGTTAAAGAAAAGATCAGTTTGATTCCTAATATAGGCATGGCCACTATTTTATCATAAATCCAGCTATTTTTCAGGCTAGCCTCTGCTTAGTACAGATATAAAAATAATGTAACTATGGATCTATGTGAAGTTAATGTTTTCCAAGTATTTTCTGATACAGATCTCTTTTCAGCTGACTGTGACACTTTGTAGAGATTCCTAATTAGCTAAACTTCTTTTTAAATTCAATTTTAGATCAGAATCAGAGCAGTCAGTTTTTTGATTTCCCAATGGTGGGGAAGTGAGTGAGCAGCTTTGTGGTGCTTTGTTGCCAGCTGGGGTTAAACCATGACAACTCATTATGTAAAGTTTTACTTCTAGAGCAGCTCTGAGATGAACTGTGCACAGAGTCCAAAGGGAAATATTTGCTTTGTGCTTGAAGTATCTCTGAAATTTATTAAAACCAGTTTTGTGATAGTTTGGAGGTAGTGTCTAGAGCTGAACTTTGGGCCTTAATCCTCAATTCTGCCTTTTGTATTTATCTTCCTCCTTTATGTTCCCTAAGTGAGCAGAGGTGATGCTGTCACAATCACATTGCTGTCTTAACTAAAATTTATATTGCTTTATGAAGAGGAACTTCACTGGCATTAATTAAAGATATGATCTCTGCTTTTAGAGAAAGAAACAAAAAACCAAGTGATTTTAGTTCTTGCTAATCAAAATTTCAAACTCTGCAGTGAATAATTGATATGAGATCCAAATCTCTGTGTAATTTATACTCATAAACAGGACAGAAACCACAGGAAGCTGGTAAGAATTTGCTTTGAGAAGTTTTCTCAGGATGGGGACCTTCTTCATGAGAAGAAGAAGGTTGTAAGGTTTATTGTTACTTCAATTTGAAATTCCAGAAAACCTTTCTATTTCAGGACAAATCAAATGTAACATGCATTGTCTTTAGGGACCATAGAAAAAAGAGATTGAATTGGGGCTTATAACAAATTGTAAGAAACAACAACAACAAAAAAATCCTCAGATGTTTTCCTGCACACCTTAATAGATGTTAATCTTTGGTATTAAGTCTTGCATTATGTCTGAGCCAGAGCACAACCTCAGAACCTCCAAAAGAATGTCACTTCCTACTTCTCACTAACCAACAACCAACCAACCAACCACCAACCACCAACCAACCAACCAACCAACCAACAACAACCAAACACCCAACCAAACAACAACCACCAANCCAACAGCCAAGAAACCAACCAACCAACCACAACCAACCAACCAACCAACCAACCAACCACCAACCACAAACAACCGCCAACCAACCACCAACCACAACCAACCAACCAACCAACCAACCAACCAACCAACCAACCAACCAACCAACCAACCAACCACAACCAACCAACCAACCAACCAACCAACCAACAGCCAACAAACCAACCAACCACCAACCAATCACCAACCAATCACCAACCAAACACAACCAACACCCTCCCCTCACCCCCTGAAACCTCAGTATTTTTCTGCTTATTTGGAGAGTTGAATGAACTCACTAAAAGTCCAGTGAGTGGCAGAGACAGTGCAAGGATGAAAACATGTAATTGGGAGAGGGATCTATTCTCTCCATGGGAAATTATATATCACTTCAGTTACAGGGCAGGAATTTCTGTTAATAAATTGAAAATCTATGTGTAATGCTTTTTATTTTTTATTAAGTCTCTACCTCTTACAGCTTAAAAACTTTTTAACTGTTACAATATATATTTTTTTTAAAAAGTCAAATATTAATTTGGAATGTTACATTTTTCTCTCTTTTTAGAAGACCACCAATACAAAAATCTAATCTTTGTAAATCATGCAAGCTGGCAAGGACATCTTTGGTATCTGCTGCAGTCTGAGAAATCTGTTCTATAGGTGCCACTTAACAATCTACTTTTCTTTAGCATATTCTTAATTTTTCTGATTTGAATGATCTTCCTTAATAATAAAATAGTCAGAATTTGAGCCTTGCCAACACAAAAAATTAGGCATATCAGGAAATGCCATATTCCCATTTTTTGATTAATTCTCCTTCTGCTGGTTTGACCTATTAATGACCAGTTATGGTCATAGTTAGACCAGTCTGATTTCCATGTCACTCTCTGCACATACTTGACTTTTTCCTTTGACTGTGATAGTTTCCTACCTGCTATACTGCAGAGTTTGGTGAAAGTTCAGCTGCTGTGAGAAACATGTGGCACCAAAACTCTGTGATGACTCAAGAGCTGGCAGGGAGCCCCTACAGTTTTGCTGAGTAAGTTGTTATTCCTGAGTTTGCAATTTAATGGCTTATATTTTTTCCTGGAAAAATTTATACTATGATGTGAGAGTTATTATGGCTTCTTTTTACTTTTCACATTCTCCTACCTATGATTTTTTATGTTTTGTAGTATCAGTTTAAAATGGGTGTTTAAAAGCTGTGGTCTCCTTTTCAGAATCTGAGAATTTTCCACGCGCCTCTTTCTCTGACTTATTTCTGACTAATACATTGAATTGTAAAGGACAAAAGAAAGAACTTGAAGTTATGGGCATTTTTATGATGATAATAGAAAATAAAATGAAATAAGAGCTATACCTTGATAGAAGTAGCAATTTTAGCTGGACTGAATTCTGTCTCAAAACTCCCAGACCTTTCAGTCTTTAAAAAGGCAATTTTTTTTTTGGTACTACTTGTAGAAAAACTGCATTTTACAATAGGAAATAAAAAACAGATTTCACAAGGTTTTGCATTTTGCTTTACAGAGATACACTCAATTTTTATCTTAATCTTGAAATATTGTAACAAGTCATGGGATTAGCTTTAAAAGACCTCATTCTGCTGCAACCTCCACATTTGCAAAAGAAACTTAGGAAGCCCAACCTGGGAAACCTTTTTTTAAAATCTAGTTCTGAGTATACAGTTCATTACTGTCACTAAGACACTCAGATTTAGCTTGACTTAAATGTCAGAAAATATTATTCAGGTGTAGAAGACACCAAAGATCACATCTAACTGGTATATTGAATCTTAATTAGCAGAGAGACCATATAAAACTCAGAAGCTTCTATGAACTAAGAAAACAACCCTGACATTCTCTGCTCAGCTCTGGATATTTGTTACTGACTTTGATCTCCAGTGATAATCTCCAAAGACCCAGGATTCTGGCTCACTTAAAAATTGGGTTTACTTTCAAACTTTTCAGTTAAGTCATTATTACCAAATAGCTGGAAAGACTAGAACCTCATAAAAAGCATTTTATAGCCCATTACAAGGGTTAGAGTTTAGGCAACAACATTATACAAAGCAAAGCTTATTTCTTCTCTGCAGCTCAGTTTACTTAGTGTTGAATATATTCTGTGCATTGACACTGTGTCCTGTTTGGGTTTTATAACAATCAGCAGGTTTTGTGCAGGTCCCATTATGTTAGACAATATCACAATATTTTTAAAAAAATGTAATATTTAAAAATATTTACATATTTTAAAAATATGTAATAACCAAATATTTCTGGAATGGCCTAATGCATCTTTGCTTGAGATAAGACCACAGCCCACAGCATGGTTAATGCACTCATCTGGCAAGTAAGGAAAAGAAATCAGTTTTTTCTTCTAGATTTCCTTCTTTGATATTTGTTCTTGGCAGGATTATTTCTAATTAGATTGTTATTTTTCCCATATACATTTACAGTGAGTGAACAAGCAGACTTTATAGCTTATGCTTCAAGACTGCAGCTAATCAAGTGCACTGACACTGCAGCTAAATTTGCATTTTTAAGAAGTCCATTGTCACAATTAATTGCATAATATCCCTTTGTTATGTGAGACTGTTATGGGAGCAATCTGTGAAAGACTCAGCATCAAACTTCAGATTATTTGGACTTTTATTATGGTTAAGTTTATGATTTTGCAGTGTGATCTTGAAAAATACTTCAGGTGTTCAGAAGTCTGAGGTGAGAGGACCACATTAAATGTTCTCTCATACTTCTCTCATAATTTAATTGGCACCATATCACCTGTATTATTAAAAAATATTGGAATATCAGAATCTGTTTGTTTCTGTCTAACATTTCCATTGTTATGAAAAGTGAAGTGGAAATCTCAAGTCAAAGAAGTTAAAAAATATGGTTGTGTTCATATTTAAACACAAGCAAAGCAACTCTAAGCCCGTTTTCTCATTTCTACCTTGAATAAGTAAGAAACATTCCTGGTATTGTCTGGGCAAGATATCTACCAAAATCAATGAACTAATACACAGCTTTGCATGAAATGCTGCAAAAGTAAATGCACCAGGGAATTTTGCTGAATATTTATGTAAAGCCTTTGTTGCTATGCATTTTGTGGGAATGCTATGAGTGAGGACAAATGGGATCAACACCTGGATGCTGAAAGTGAACCTTGGAGAGGATGAGGTCAATTTACCATTATGAAGTCTGGTTGGAAACTCTTTGGTTGGCTGCAGCACACAAACCCTGATTGCTTTGTGTTACTGAGACTTATGTTTATCACAACGTTGTGAGCAGGTTTCAGTCAGTGCTCAGCTGGCATTTTTTATCCAGAATGGAGCTGATACAAACTTGTAGTTTTAAGTTTGAGGGATGTTCTGAATTCCACATTATGTTTTCATCTCAGGACACAAGTCAATGCACTTCAAGAAACAATTCACAATGCAGCTTTGTTAAAACTGACACATTACTGGCAAAAATGGTCTGAGACAGCCCAACATAATTTTTCCCTTGGCTGCTTTGCTGTGTAAAACTTCATTCTGGTGTATTCTGGGAAACTTCAGGTATGTAGCTATGTGTCCTCTGTCCTTTGGGAAACAGAGTGATACCATTGTCAGAAAACATACCAGACACTACGAACACTGTAAGTTTTACTTCTAAAGTTTTAGTAACAAGGTTACAAACTTTACCTTTTACTTTGGATTATTTATATTTTCCTACATTTTGGATTGCAAATTCCATTTAATGGCCAAATTCCTTTATTTTCATGGCCATTTTTTCAATGCTTTCAGGAAAATCTTACTGGGGTGTAAAATTTTATGTCATGACCTCACTCTGATGGGTCTGCTTAAAAAGTTAAAGAAAAGAGACCTTGTCCCAGAACTCACCATCTCTGTGAAGTTGTTCTGTGGCTCTGTTTGACAGAGAATGGTCAGTCACACTGATTGTGTTAGATCTTACCTGGATTTATAGGTTATCAGCTGCTGTCTGGGCAAACCTTTCTGCAAAACCTGCTGAAAACTGCTGCCCCAAGTTTTTCTGTTACACTGTCAGGTGCAGCTCTTTAGTGACATGGATGTGTCTTGAAGCCCAGATTTCATATGCTTACCTAGATGAAAATGATTTTATATGTTTTTTGTCGTTGTTGTCTTTTTTTTTTAAATATAAAAGATTTTTTGAATTTACTGTTGGTGAAGAAGCCCTTTAAAATCATTTTAGTAGGGTTGGCTAAAGTCCTTAAGTCACATGCTATTTGAGCTTTTTGTCTTACTGAATTCAGGACCTGAAAGTGACATAATAATGAAAAGTCAGAAGGGGGAGAAGTGGATCAATATATTGCTAAATTCTTATTGAAATTCTCATGCTTAGATTGTTCTGGGTGGTTTTATTTCTGCTTAACATTTGCTGAGTAAAAGTCATTGCCCTAGAGATGCAAGATTTATTGACACACAGAGATGAAAATGATTAGCTAAAAGGTTTCTGCACAAAGAGAATCAGAATCCGCTGAAGCACTACAGGGTGGCTCATATACAGGAGGCTGAGCTATTTCAAATAAGTTATTAATGTTCAAATCTGAAAGCTGAGGTTATTAATATTATACCAATTGTTTATTCTTTGCTTCCTTTGCAGGGAACATAAAATTCTGAAAAATTTCATCTATATATGTAGGATTATATATTCTATACACACAGCCTTTGTTTTTTAGGGTTCATAAAGGCTTTATTATGTTTCCATAGATTTATTTTCTAATTAAGTACATGGTTGTTTATTTATAGATACCAGCTTTTGAAGAATTGACTTCATGGAATGTTCCCACAGTCCTGACAAAGATAAAGCTCTGTGGCAATATATTCTGGTTCATTAGGAATTGTGGACACTCATTTTTTATTTGATTTCATATGCCACATACTCAGCATCTTGGTACACCCTATTTAGCTTTTCAAACATCTGAAAGATGTCAGCATGATTTGGCTTACAGTGCACACAAGCCTGCCAGGAACACAAGGCAGCACCTCTGCTTTTTGGCCTAATGAAGAGTAGGTTTTGTCCTCAGAATTGACTTTCTCTTGACTTTGTACAGGCAGAGTATAGTAAAGCCTGGAAAGTTTAATTGTCAGACAGATCAATTGTATTACAGTGTGGTTCAGTGCTCTCAGAAGTCAAATATAGGGAAAAATTAATCTTCTAACTAGGTGGCATTCAAAAGAGTTTACTAATCTTACTGAAGCTACTTAAAATCCCAGTGTCACCACATTTCTGGTGATAATATCTTAGTGGGCCACATTTTGCTTCCTTCCTCCACTTGCTGAATGGACAGTCATCCACAGGAAATTTGTGGTACTCAGTAAAAACCTGCTGTGTCCTGCCCTGGGCTGCCAGCCCAAGTGCTGGGGGGTGCTTCCAGTCACAGGCCTGGGAGAAGCAGGAAGGTGCTGGAAGCTGTGCCAGTGCCCTGAGTCAGAGCTGTGTTTGAGGAAGGGAACCTTTCACTCTTGAGCTTGTCTTGACCAAAGGACGGGGCTTTCTATATCTTGTTGTTTTGCCTTATTAAAGCTGGAACATTTTAAGCAAAAAGTACTCAATAAAAAAGATTAGATACAACTCACAATTCAGAGAAAATGAGATGAGAGATTACTGAACACCAGAGAAACCTGGAAGTATTGAATAATTATATATACTGTTGCAGGCAATGTTGTATGAAATTTAATTCTAGGTTTCACACAGATTTTAAAGTTCTGAGCAGGTTTTATTTTGAAATGGAAATGATTAAATGTAATTTTTCAATAGTTTTACATGATTAATGTAACAGGCTGATTTTCTTTGAGTACATCATAAATACCATTCACATTGGTGTGCTATATATGGAAAGTTTTATTGCTGCAGTGCTTTATGAAATTATTCTTTGGGAAATTATAGATATTCAATGAATAATTCAAGGGAAAGAATAAAACAAAATCTAATAAACTCTGCGTATGACTGAACTTTGACATTATTACAGTAATGTGTATACACAAACCTCACTGTTATTGTGAAAAAATGATCCAAGTAGAGACTGATTTTTGTAAGAAGAGATGTTTCCACACTTTAATTGTCAGAGTAGAAAAGTGACAATTATTAACTAATTGATAACCTGAACACCAATCACGCTTTCTTCTCTTTCCAGAGAAGTAAAGAGTGAAAGATATAAAAGATAATCTGTTTAGGAAAAACTGGAATTTTGCCAGGGGTTCCAAGCATTGTAACATTTTCTCTGAGACTAAAATACGCCTGTAAATCAGAATATTAAAAACCTTGAGGCAAGTCACATCTTAGAGGATTATACCAAAAAGTGCTTGTACCCTTTTCTCCCTTCACTGCTTTGGGGAATCTACAGGGGACAGGCAGAAGTGGTTAGAACAGGAAGGGAAAGGAAATGAGAGGAATGGTGTAGTCTTGACTAAGCTGGGAACAACTGGGGCAAGTAATGGGAGAGACTGAGCAGGTACCATCTTGGTGCTTTCTTTTGTCTACAGCTGCAACCCAATTTCCTGCCCATACTTAATTACTGGGCTATGGAAAATAGTTCATAAGCTCTTTAATGTGTGCTTTAGAGTGGCATGAAGAGTCCCTGTCATGAAGATCTTGTTTAGCTCCTTACAGGAGCCTTGGAAGTCCACAGAAGGGTACACACAAAAACTTCTCACATTTTTTTACACTCTCACCATCCTAAAGGACAACAGAACTGGGCAAGAGAGGGGCATTTCCTTCTCAAAAGGGTTAAAGCTGATTTAGCACCATAGTCCTACTCTTGTCTGCCCTCAGGATTTTGTTCTCTCCTCCTCCTCACTGCACAGGTGTCCTGTAAAGCCTGACCTCCTGGCTTAGCAAAGAGGGGATATGAATGCCTGTGGTATCTTCATGTTTTGCACTGACTTTAGAGACAGTTTTAGGTAAAAAACCCTCTATCATTTCAATGGTCCTTGAGCCTGGGGAAAGGACAAAGTCAAAATCAAGCCCACCTTGTATTTCAAACAGCTACAGCAGTTCCAGTCACTTGTTACAAAAATAAAGTCCTATAGCTCCCCTCCCTGAAATTTCCTACAAATATGTCCAATTTTTCTATTTTATTTGGTATATAACATGGGAACACTTCTTCAGTGACTGTAAATCATGGATTTTAAGAGTAGTATATGAATTCATTCCAACTGGTGAGCTTGTGAGTAACGTCAGTGGTCCCAGGGAGATTTATGGTAACTGGAGGGTCTAATCCACTGATTTCAGTGGAACTGTCTAACTCAGTCCAGGTGGAGAGCTGCCTACATCCTACCACTATTTCTTTCAAATTTGTTAAACTAAAAAACGTGATCACAAGACACAGAAAAAAATTATGAGTTTGACATGTTGATGACTGTCATGGAGTTCCCTTAAGCTGAATGGATCTTTAGGTATGGAACCGAGTCTTGCTTTCTCCCTGCTGTAGATCTCCACTTCTTCATTTTGCCCCTAACTTGAATCAAATGATCAATCTGACTGCAGCTCAACCAGACATGGGCCATGGGACTGTGATGCTGCTAAAGTCCCTCTACTGGAAACAGTTGACAAAGTTCTCTAAAACTAATGTAAATCAGAGTAGGAACAAGTCTTTTTCTGTCAGTGTTTGCTTGTATTAGAAAAGGGGAAAAAAAGGGAATGGTGAAAAAACAGGTAACAAGTGTTCTCATTTGCCTGGAAAAGGCACTAGTGCTTTTTTGGAATTGCCTCCTGATTTGTTATGAAACTCTAAATTTTTTATTTTTAGTTCAGTTTCATGACTAATCACAGTTTGACAAATATGGAAATTTGTAAGTGTGGGAGAATTGATGTGCAGTAGTTTTTGTTCTTTCCCCTGTTCACTTTGAGGATCTGCATGTTGATGTATTTATTTTGAATTAATGTTTATTCCAGTAAGCTGAGGGAATTGTTATGATTATTATGAAAGGGCTTGGTATATATGTAAATGAAATGCAGAGAAGTAGGAGAAAGGCACTAATTTGCTATTGGAATTTGAGGATAAGTTATCTTGGTCAAAGCTTCTAGATAAATATTATTCCAATTAGCAAACTTTCTTCCTCCTTGTCTTAATGAATACCTGTATTGTAAATTTGTGTAAGGGAAATTGATTTGGAACACCAACATTACTTTAGTCACTCAGTTTATATGTTACTGGAATATTTTCAGTTACAAGCAGGATAACATATATCCATCTTGTTTTTAAGGAATTTAGGGGAACAATATTCTTCTCAATGGGTGATGACTGGGTGAAGATCTGGCTTTTAAAGAGCAACAATTTTTTATTTCAATTTATTTTGCTTGCAAGGATTTTACTTAGCTAAACTGCACAGAAATACGGTTTTATGAGGCTTGGTTCGTTACATATAATATAGCAAAAGTGCTTCAGGTTTTTTTTGAAGGAAACTTGTTTTAATGCGAATTACTTTGATACTTGCAGTGTAAACAATACACAATGGGATCAGTTATCAAAAGGGTGACTTTCTGATGCAAGTTAAAGGCTGAAATGATGAATTCCACATCTGTTAAATAGACTTAATTTCTGGTGACATTATAAACTGAAAAGGGCAACAAGCTCCTTCTTCATCACACGCAGATCTCTCCAAACAGATTACAATTCAGAATATGTTCAGCATTGAAGGTAAAACTGCTGAATGTTCTGAAGAATGCAAGTTACCCTGTTAGGGGAATACTTGCTGACTTTTTAGGATTTTGGCTCACTTTCTTGACAGATGTTGCTGGATGCAGTTTTACAATTACGGAGATGGGCTCTTGGAGCAGATACTTGGTACCAGTAAATTTCTACAGTAACTTGCATTAGATGACACCTGGCAAGAGTCAGGCTCATGTTCTGATATGTTAATCCACTGCATGGTTGAAGGATATGAACATGAAAAACATACATTAATCATAATTTATAATTAATATGTCCTACGAAAGACATAGTCAAATTTCTTATGTCACGATGGGCTATGGATTATTGTCCATGAAAAATTTGAAGGAAGCATTAACAAGTTGTAGTTGAATCCATTATATTTATACACCTGTGTCCAAGGTGCAAGAAAAAACTTTGTAGAGTTAAGTTTGCAATGCAGCTTTTCTGAGGATGCTGTACAATGAAATACCTTCAGGTTTGATGTATTCTGTACCAATTACTTTGAAACAGGACTTCCTAGTGCTGTATGATTTCTTTTCATGGTAATCTGCCCCATCTGTTTAACAGATAGATTTTTAGTCCATTTCCTTCCAACCCCCTTTTCTCTCTTCAAGGCAGTGATCATATATCTACTATTTCTACTTATCTGATGAGTCTGTTACAGTACTCATATAATAATTTCCCTTTCTTTTTATTGCTTATGAATGATGAGATATATTCTAAATTTACAGCTAAAATTAATTTGGAAGATTGTTTTTATAGCTGATTATTTTTATATTCATTTCTGAACTATAATTCATGTGCTACTACTTAAAATATTCTGTCATGGATACACTTCCAAGTCTTTCATTTAGTCATATTTTCAAAGACATTACAATTGTTCCAAAGCTTTCTAGTCAAAAAATACACTTACGGAATAGGCCTAGACCATTTGTTCATCTTGTGGTTTTCATAATCTGTACCAGCTCTGTTCTACATTTTCAGAGAAGTTTTTTCTCTTCCAAAAATACATGGTTTGTTTTATATAAGAACCATCTCTAGACTCTGAAACACTGCAAATTAGCAAGGTAGCATCTGTGGAAAAACCACACATCCTCCTTAGTAAATTCCTCTCAACTCTTACCCTTTCTCTGAACCCAAAGAAACACAGGTCAGGAAAACATGGCTCTAAAGGCACTATACCTTGACCCTTCCAGAACTGCATCCCTGAGAAGCATAACAAGAATTTATAGAGTAAATTTTCTTTTTAATACATTTCTACTGAATAAGAATACACTGCAAAGTCAGAGCTAAGAAAAGGACGTGAAGAAGAATTCTACTTACACAGCCTGACTTATTTTCCAGCATTGTCATTTTGTAGTTCTTCCACCTCATCCCAACAATTTTCTTGTGAGTTATAAAATAAATCCCCATGTTCACAATTCCTTTAGTAAATACCATGATTGACTACCATTCTGAAAAATGTGGTTTCTCCTTGACTTCTGTACTAAAGGGCTCAATCATAGGCCTGGCATTGCTCTGATACAGAACTGGCTTCAAGCTGCTTTGAAGATTGCAGCACAATCCAAACACATCCCAACATTTTGAAAACAAAAACTCAACAATATTCTAATATCTAATACTTACAGGAATGTGCTAAGATCTTTGTGCCTTTTGAGAGAGGGAATGTCAGCAATGAGAAAATCTGAGGGGTCAAATCTTTAGCATGGTAATACTTTGTAAATTTCTTCCTTCCGTTTTTTTCTTCTCCTGAGGTTATTAGTTCTGCCTTTTACCTTACACTTGTGGCCTGTACATTTTAATTAAAATCCTTTTCCCAGAATAGAAGGGGAATTTTAAGTGTGAATTTTTAATGAAATGCTTGTTTTAATGAAATATTTATACTTTTCATTCTAGTAAACATTTTTCATTGTCATTTTGAGACAGCAGGTGCTTGAAGGGCTTTTGTTTTGCATTTTCAATGAAAGTTTGATGTTATTTGATGTAAATATCTTCTGACAAGTTAAGGGTATCACTGGGTCATAGCAAAGGTAGTCACCCAGAGGACAGATTCACTGAGGTGTGCTGTCAGACTCATTTTCCATGCAACCAATCATTTAATAGGAAAGATGGTATCACTCCTGTTTAATAAAATGAGTTTTACATTGGAGAGCCAACAAAGACCTTGCAGAGTTTGACATTTACTGTTAGACAGAGAGAAGACTGATGCAGTTGCTAATGACTGTGTTGTCACCAGGTGTCTAAGAATCAAACATTGTAGCAACACATTTTTTGCTCAGTCCTAATGATTCTGTTTCAACAGTGGATCAATGAGCAAAACAGAAGCTCATGTCCTGTTCAGGTGTACTTGTAGTCCTACAGAGCTTATTTCTGAGAAAATCTCTGTTTTCTGAGGAGGCTGATGAAGTTTTAGGCAGTTGTGACTTTATAAACTGGTTTAAGTATCCACTTAGATGTCTAGGAGGAGCAGGAGGGTTTTCATGTAGAATGCAATGTGGCAAATGATTACAGAGAACCAGCTGATGGAGAGACTGAAGTCCAGTAGCCAGATCCATGCCCTGAGTTCCATCCTCACAGTTTATGAGTAGGAAGACCTTACACTGTTCGTCCTGTATGTTACCATAAAAAAAAAAAAATTGACCAAGGCAGAGAATTTCTGTCCACATTGTCCTGGATTACAAGTGGTGTGTTTAGAGGTGGTGCCATCCATGGAGATGCACTGGAGATTGTCCCACATGGGGACTGCAGGTGTGTTTGTAGTAACAGCCGCTCAGAGGTGCTGACAGACTCTGTTTTGTATAAGCAGCCTTGCTAGTGAGGTCTAGCATGTAGCTCTCTCTCCTTCAGACAGGTCTGGCAGCTCAGTTCCCAAAGCACTAAGTGTGATTCTAGCATTCATCTGTCTTTGCTGGCTCTTAGACCCTGCCTTGCCTTCTGCCATCTCAGCAGCCTCAGCCTCCCTTGCAGTTCTTGTCAATAGCACCCAACAGTAATAGAAGGGATGGCTGAATAAAGAAAGAAAATGAATCTTCTGTGGAATTTTTTATGTTCAGTAAGAAAGAACACTATGGAACATCGAGCCATTGTGGCTTCAAAATAGAAAATCTCAGAGTACTGTGACCAAAATAAATCAGGAATAAATAAATGGGAGAGATGCTTCTGTGGGACCAAAGCAGAGGTGACACCTGTATCTTCTAAGACATTTTCTCCTTGAGAGCATTGGATTTCCTCTGATCAAGGACAAAATGAAGTTGTGGGTTCTTACTCAGTCCTCACTTCAGCAAATACTCATCCAAGCTAATGCCAGAACTGAAGTCTTCAGCCATGAGATTGCTCTCAAATTCTCATAAAATGCATTCCTTTTTCTTCCTCATCATATCATGTCATATCATATCAAGACAGTGCAAACATCAATGAACTGTAATGGCAGCTCATTGGTTCCAGGCAATAACTTTTCATTTAGTTCTATTACGCAAAGATTAATATTAGCATGATCACTTCATCTGATTATTATTTTTAAGCTGTCCCAATTTTACGGACATTGTACGACTAAATTGTATTTGTTCTTCTTCTTCCCCTTGCAAGCACAGTTTCCCTAATATTAAATCTTCCAACATCCTGCATCCTTTCTATCAGGGTGTGCTGTTGCTGAGCAACACCAGATTTGCTCTTTAAAATTATCCAGGTTTCTTTAGCCAGCTTTGTGAGTTGGTGCAGCAGGGAAACAGTAATATGTCTAAATGCTTTAAAAATATACATATTTTTTGTTCAAATTATTTATTAACATTTCTTGTCTTTGGTCCATCACACATGGGTATGTGCTATACATTTAAAAATAATACCCTTTCAGATAATTTTTAAATTCTGCTATGAGGATTTTTGTAATTATATAACTGTTCTTGTATAATGTATATTAACTCTTTATACATAGGTGTGAGAAGAGAGAATTAAAACATACATGTACTTTGGAAAGTTCTTATCAGAGAGACTGTCAACTGATTTTTTCCCCCTAAAACATATATTTCAGCTTAACTGTCTAGATGGCCATAAAAGTTGACAATATCTTTATTTTGACCTTATAATTGGGTGTTGTAGGAATTATTTTCCTGTAAATTAAGTGTTATTAACTATTTCAATGCAGACCCTGAAATAGGACCATATATGTTCCAAATGTTTTATTCTTCAGTGTCAATTTTTAATGACAATAGCAAAAACTTTCATTACTTACTTTATTGAACTGTTCCTGTGAATGTGACCAATACTAACAAGGTGGTCAAACATGTGTGTAATATTTGCACATATGGCCAACACCTCATTAGTGGAGTTGCAAAGCAGGAGAGAAGCTGAGGTCTTGCTTACCTGATGGAAGCTCAGGCTCCAAGAACCCTTGTGAAAATTGGAAAGCTCAGACTCAGCAGAGGATTGTGAGTATCTGCACCTGTGCCATAGCACAGGAACGCTTTGGGAGAGAGGATCCTTGGGCATCTGAGCTGTTTACCAGGAGCTGAGCCTGTTTGAAGAATATTCTTCCCAAAGTTCAGCAGAAAGTAATGCTAGCATGAGTTCAAACTGTTAGAACAAGGCATTGAGAGAACAAACCAGTGGCAATAAGTTTGGAAATGGAGCTGCACTTTCAGGCACAGAAAGGAAGACACTGGGCTGCAGCTTCACACCTGTTTTCAGTTGATTTTCAGCTTGCTGTTACTGAACAGAGCCATATCTTCAATCCCTGCCCTTCATCCTCAGCAGCATATGTTCACTGTTCTCCAGAGCTGGTGCTTGTAGAGCTTTGCAATGAGATATATCAGGGAGCTTATTTGACTAAAAATGAATATTCGAGGGGATCTTGCTGGTTTGGTTTGCAGCTGCATCAGTTCCCATATCAGACTCACTGTGCAACCATGGGAGAGCTTAAGCCAGGTTTAGTGAGGGAATGAGAAGAAGCAGTTTCATAGAGAGGGGAATTTAGAAGTTCCCCCTTTCCCTGGCAGACTGGGTTTATGCTGGATTAAAGCAGCTGTGTAACCATGGCCACAGATCTCCTAGGATAGCTAAAGGGTTTTACAGGTGCTCTCTGTACTTCTCTGTGAAGCTTATTCCTCTGCTTTGCAGAGGAATAGTGCTGCAAGAACCTGGTGTGTGAACCCATGAAGGTTTATGGGACTTCTTTACTGTTTGTGTGATATAAGAAGAGGGAGATCTGGGAAGAAACCTTTGCATAAACCAACAGTATAGCCATCAGCTGAATGTCTAAGTGGAAGGATCTTGCCTATTCTCCATCACAGCTTCCTTCTTATTGACTCTCTTCTTGTGTGCTCAAGTCAATTTAACGATTAGAGATCAATTTTAAATTAAAAGCAGAGCATATCCAACCCCTGGAAGATGAAAAGACGGAGGCACTTGAATACACACGCAGAACACAGACAGCTAGAGCAAATCCTTTGGCAGCCATTGCAGAGGAGGCAAGGAAGAAAAGCACAGAAAAGAATGATCTGAAAATGTTGATTACCACATTTTTAAAGCTGTGAGACCTCTACATTTTTAAAGCTGTGAGAGTTCCTTGAAAATGTTGACCCAAGCAATGATTACACCTAAGAGAAACAAAAGATAATTACTTAGGAGATAATAAATCCAAGAAGGGAGGCAAAAATAGTATCAGGGGAAAGTGTTAAAATGTTGTGCAAAGGATGAAAGGATATTTTAAGTCCAGATGTTCCTTTATGAATTTATGGGAAATGAGCCTGCATTTGAATAGTACTTTGAAAGCTCTCCAAGGAGAAAAAAAAAGGGCATTTTAAAATTCTGTAATTCTAATATAGCTGGGAGAAGTCTTTTTATTAATCAGCTCTCAGAAGGATGTTCTCACATACAACTTTATATTTATCTTTAAGAATCTCATTTCCAGCAATGTTTGTAAAAAACTGCAACTGGCTGCACTTAGGTTGTTGATGTGCTTGCACCACAGTTTATGACACTACCAGGCAATATCTGGATGTGCTTGTTTCACTGTGCTCTGCATGTGGTTATTCACCTGTCTCCCACCTCTTTGCACGGATGATAAGCTCTCTCTGGGCAGAGATAATTTTTGATTCTGTGTTGCTACACACGTCATGTGTCTGGGTCCCAGTCCTTGGCTAAGAATCCTGCTTAGTGTCACAACAGGGATAATGCCATTCAAATGCCACTAAACTTTGCCATGCTTCAAAGGCTTTTGACCTCTAACCTGTGCCCATAACAGTGAATTTCTGCTGCCATTTCTGAAGTGAGTTTGGCTGCTTTGGACTCCTGACCCTCCCTGACCCAATTTATCAAACTGAGTGACAGTAATTCCATTAAGTTGAACAGCTAGTTGGAGAAGATAAATAGACTAAGAAGTGAACCACACAGGCTTAAAAAGTATTAAAACAAAGAACATAGCTCAATGTTTGTCACTAAAAAATCTCCCTAACCCTAAGATTTCTTAGTTAATCTCTTTATAAGTATTAATCATGAGTAAGTGCTATGTGGTTTCCTGAATCATAGCAGCATGAGAGGAAAATAATAAAAAAAAGACAAATCCACAAGGTGGACATGAGAAGTGACATTAGGCATGTTCCTCAGGTGAAAGACAAAGTTAAGTATACTCTCCAAGTTCTAAAATTTACAATAAGTTTCCTTCTTAGTAGAGCATTGAGGGTATTTGCATATGGCCAAAGTCTCTGGCAGCACCTTTCAAAAGCTGACAATTTTCCTCCTGCCACTGGTTTACATTTTCACATTACCAGCACAGTCTTGAAGAAAGACCATGGCCAGTTAATTAACTGGAAGAGTTAGCTGAGGGTGGAGGAAGAGGGGGTTTGATAAATGAGGCTGTTCTTTTTTAGTCAGTAGTTGAAGGGATTTGAAGCTTCTGGCACCCTGATGCACAGCCCTCTGCAGGTCAGAAAAGCAGCTCTCTAGTTTGGTGTAGTGTACTTCAGCTCTTATGAAACCAAATTATATCCACTCAGCTAAGTGAACTTATGCCTAACTTAAATCATATCGTAAAGCATTCAAGAAAACATTTTTTCCCAATTACATGAAAATGAAGCTAGCAAAAGTTTTGAGCGATGAAGGATATTTTAATGATATGCTTGATATTTCAAGATCTGTAATTTCAGTATTTGAAAGTCACAAGTAGCCATGAATGCTGCACATCATTATCTAAAACAAACACTTCATGATTTCCCTAAGCACATCCTGGAAATAATGATCAGTTGCCGCCTACAGAAGATAACAAACAACACATACTGCACTGTAAAAAGAATGAAATTCTGCATTGAAGCTCTTACCCTATGCCTCTTTTAATTTGCACATTATTCAGATGGTATCTAACAGAGGGTTTATTTATACACCAAAAGTTAAACTCATTAAAACGCGCCACCACACAGGCAACTCAAGATGTATATTTATTTTCCAAAATCTCATTAAGCTCAGGTACTTCTACATTTCCTTTCATAATAAGGAAGCACATACAGAGTTTCTGCTAACATTGAATGAGGAATTTTTTAAAACAAGGCATACAATTGTTAGAGTCAAATCTGTCAGGACAAATGTATTCTGCCTCCCTTTCTACTTTTGACTTAGTGATCTGCCAAGGACTTCCTTCAACACCTCACCTGGTCCCTTTCTTCAGGCACACTTACCTACTACTACTTAACTTCAAATACTTAACTATGATAAAACAGCATATTATTAGTAATTGGAAGGTAGCTTGAGAAACAGTTACAGAGGCTTCAAAGTATAAAGCTGCTCCTTGTATGAGTTTCGTCTTAATGCAGAGGGTTTTGGGAGTTTATATAATTAAAACCAGCACTAGATCTCAGAAAGGCAGTTTGAAATTTGTCAGTCAATTTATTCCCTCAGCAACATCACCATTTTATTGCCCTGCCAGGAATGTGTGCCAGTAACTCCTTGGTAGTAAACCTGTACTCCTAGGTATATTTATAGAATATATAAATATAGAAAAATAGATAGCATTTATAACAAACAAACAAACAAATAAATAATACAAATATTAGAAACTCAGACAAACACCCCATTATCCATTAGTGATTGAAAAAAATGTATGATCTTTACATACTTGACTTATCTAAATGCTTTGGCCTATCCTCAAAAGTTTCTCATTTCTCAAAGTTGTTTTCAACTGGAATGACATTTTGAATGCCTCCTAGTATGAGTAATTGGACTAAAGCCTGGCAAGTATTTGTTACATTGAAAAAAAGATTTAAAAAAGGGTGCAACTTCCAGTAGTTTTTTTTTCTTTTTTCCTCCCTCTTTTTCCTGAAAGGTTCTGTAATTCACTACAAAGAACAACATCAAAAGAAAAAAGTTAAGTCTATCCTCTCTCCTCATTTTTAGGGACTTGTTAATGTGACAGTGATATTTATTTTTGGCTTTTTGAATTCTCCACAGATTCACCTTATGTTCATTTATTAAATAGTCTTTTGAAGAGATGCTCAAAATTGAGGTGTTTAATGGAAATGTGTGATTAACATCCAAATTTACCTTAAATGTCCTGGGAAAATATCTATTGTCTGTAACTGTGATTTAAGTATCTCTGTAAGTTCTATAGCCACGTTTGCCAACTTCTTTATAGCTCAGTCTCCACTGCAGAGGGAGAGCAGGGGACTAAGGAGTGGGAGTTACACTTCTTTATTTTCATTATTGTAATAAAAGATAAGTATTGTTTAATAAGTATGTGAGGATGAATTCAGCAGTATGGCTTGAAGACTAATGAAAACATTAACTTCATAATCTTCCTAGAACTGCCATTTCCATATTCCAAGAATATTCCACTTAATCAGAACCATTATGGCAGCTTCTGATTCTCTTTTCCCAAGGGTAGTACCACAACCTTGGTAACTGAAAAGTTATGGGAAAAGTTGTCATTATGTAACATGAATGTCCCTTCTCATGCCCAGCCCAATGTCTGTGCAGGGGTGATGAAAGTGAATTATACAGAACATGATGAAGCATCAGAATATTAACTGAGGAGGGGCCTCTTACAGCCAGAGATGTCTCTGCTCCTTGAGATTTCACTCTGTACCAGAATAAGAGTGACTTAATTTTACAAAGATCAGCAGCCTGTGGTAAGGACTTGGTGCGCAGCACTCGTGACCTTTGTTTAAAACCTGTTTTTGAGTTTCTTTCTAGTGATGAAGAATTCACTGCTGAGAAACAATCCTGGGCAAGATGATAAAACATTGCAGATGCCTGGCTAGGGATGTTAATCTGTAAAGGTGGTGTTTTTTACAGCTGAAATATGTTATGCTAAAATATTCCCAGTAGGCCTAATTAAAACTGAGAAGCAACTGAATGCCATATTTGCCATCTTTATGTTCTGATGTTCTTAACCTATAGTACATGCATTTATGCTTCAATAAAGTTCATCAAGAACCACATAACTCAGGCATAAATGGCAGAAATTGTAATCATTGGATTATAAACCCATGATAGTATTTTACAGTAGTTATAATGAATTTCAGAAAACTCCTTCCAGAAACTTCAGATTTAATCCATAGAGTATCATAAAGCACTGAATAGTCCTTTATATGAACGAATATTGAGTTTTCTTCATTTTGTTGTACATGTGAGGTACTGGCATACAAACCACTGTAACTAGAGAATCCTTTTCTCAAGGCATTAGGGTGAACTAAAAAGAATTTCCAGAAGGGAAATATCATTGTCTCTCTGCCTTGAGTGTGAATGACTGAATGCAGTAATCATTGCTCTCCTGTTTGGTTTGATATTGGTTTTCAGATTTCCAGTTTCATGCCAGATCTTACTGGATAGGGACACAAAACTTTAAGTCATCATTATTTTTGCTGTGTCCTCTGTACACATTTAAGGCATTGCATTCAGATTCAGATCTCTTGCTGAAAGTACATATTGATTAATAATTACTCCAGAATCAAAACTCCATCTTAAAAAGAGAAGTATTTTGAAGACAGTATTTCTTTGGCTAAGTAGTTTTCTTAATTATTATAAGACCATCTACTCAACACCTTATTGGACCTTTAAGCACACATAATTGTCATGTTCTAACAGACAGTCTTTATTTTTCTTGGTTGGTTTTCTGTTTTCTACAGGACTTCTATATCGACAAACTCTTTTTAATGGTGATTTAAATAGTGGCTTGTACTTTTAGTGTTTATTGGGCTTTCAAATGCCTCCCATGTGTGTCCACATGACCTGGAGCTAATGGCTGGGTCCTAGGCAGGACAGTGACCTCTTATGGTAAAGGAGCAGCTCACAGAGTGAATTGCAGCGACTTTCCTCATTGTACTTGTAATGAAATGGCCTTTTCTGTGCCTTTCTTCAGGGCCACAGAAGGCACAGGCAGAGCAGTGGTCTCCCAAGGCAGCAGAAGAATTAGGGGCAGCAACCAAGAGCCCTGAGCCACGGCCAGAGCACTGGCAGGGTCTTGCTGCTGCCTCAGGAGAAGCAGGAGCGTGTAGGTAACACTCACTGCAGGTGTGACAGCAGAAAGCCCTTTGCAAAGCCTCTCACCCCGTGTTATAGCATCTCATCTCTTTGAACAGTGTCAGAAGAAGCCAAGTTTTGCTCCCTTTCCAGATCTCTGTCTGGTTTTCCCCTCCTTTTTTATCCCTTCCCAGGAAAGGTGTGCCCTGGTCACTCCTTGCAGATGCCGATGTTTCTTGCTGTTACTGGAGGGCAGAGAAGCCCTGGGCCAGTTCTGCTGTTCCTAAGGAGGCAGTGAAAGCTTTTTATAGGAGAAGGTATTGTCTAGAATACAGCTGGAAAACGTGAGACAGACAGAGATCTGCTTGAACCCAGAAACATGAGTTGGGAAGTAACATGATAATCTTATTTTTTCTGGTTAAATATGGCAAAACTTTTACCATTCTAGAGGAACTGGGATGATGCTGTGTTTGTAGGTCACACACAGATGTGCTACATATGGATCTTTCAGCACCAATCCCACCCTGGTGCCAACAGTATCCAGCAGTGCCAGCACTAACACAGTGCCTGCTCTGCACTTGTGGGTGTAATCATCGGGTCAAGATGAGAAACATTGGTCAGGGTGGAATCTGATCAAAGTAAATGAGCACATTTCTTCCCCAACGTAATCCTGAGTTTTCTGGGATGCTGAGTTTGATTTGTTCACTTTTAGCTGTGTGGGAAACTGGAGATGGTTTAGCCAGGAAATGTCCCAGAACCTTGAACAAGAACTGCTCTTCAACTGCTTTGGCTGAACTTCCCCTGCATCTCAGGAATGCCATCTTTTATTTTTTGCTGAAATTCACATCTTGATTTTTCTAACAGTTGGCAGAGATTTTATTTTGCCACTTGGTGCATTACACAGATATAGGCTGCATTTCCCAGGAACTCAAGGTTTTTTCACACTTACTTCTAATATTAATGTAATTTTTAATGTTTCAGGTTCTGTTTTTCTCCCATCCCATCCCCTCTCCCTCTCCCCTGCTCCCCCACTCCTCCCCCCATCATTATAATCTGTTTTGCTTTTATTTAATACCAGAAATGCAGTTGTAACAAGAATGTCAGTGTTGACACCTTCTGGTTTCATCAGTGAGGTTGTCAAAATTAATCTGAAATCTCAAATCTATCCCTGTCTGATTGCTTCTGTACTGAAATCAGGAGTTTATTATTCTAAATTTTCTTTCAATATTTGAACATGAATATTTCCAGCATTCTAGGTCAAAATTTTATGAAAAAAATCTGTGATTTGAACCTTAATTTAAAAATGGATTTCAAAGAACAGACTGTTCCTGTACACATAACTGGATAGATACACCACTGAGAACAAATCAAATGCTTACACTAATATTTAAGGTTCCTGTTTTAAATACAAATAAATAATCTAGATGCATTTGGAACTGGTAATCAGTAGACTGAATAACTTCACTAAAATAGCCAAATTTCAGTCGTAGGTTTTTTCTGTAGTAACAATAACAATATTACAGGTTGATGGTGACTTACCAAAAAGCAGAGACTTCCTAAAACAGCCAAAGGAGAAGGTAACAGAGTTTGAAACTTCCAAAATCTATTCCTTGGTGCAGAAAGTATAATATTTTAAGATTTCTATTATGGCAGAGAGTAGATTAAAAGTGTGCAGAGAGATAATGGAAAATGTGTTTTATTATTCTTTCCTCATAGAGTATTTCTTTTTGTCAAAATTGCAAATTTTGGGTTAACATTATAAATTGAGATTTAAGTTAAGGAAGCACAAGCATATATGGGCCTTCCATGTGCTGAGTATAAACATATTAAACTAGAGTGATTATCTCTGAGTTTTCTAATTTAGACTAACTGGATCCTTTGGGGATAGATTTAGAATTATTTGATATAATAATGAACTCTCACAAATATATTTTTTCCTGAGAACTACTGGAAGATTTAATTTAACAAATAAACACTTTGTGACAATCCCCCAATATAAAAAAAATTCCAATTAGTGCTTCATAATCCTATAAAAAATTGCAAGAGTTTAGGTTACCAGGAAACTTTAGTGGAGTTTCAACTTTAATGTGAGCAATTACATTGAGTGCTCATGTACATTCAGTAAAAGAATATATAAATATTTACTGTTGCTCAGTTGTTGTAAAGCAGAACTTTATCATTTACTGTTCTTTTTTGCCTGCATGTTTCCATCTTTCTATATAGCATATGTATATATTGGATATAAATAAAATGTACAAGGATAGAGAGGATATAGGTAATACATGTATTTCTGTGGTGCTGTTTCCATCAGTTCATAAGTAATATTTTCTGCTTTCTGGTCTAAATACACAGTGGACTTTAGAAGTACTTGCTGGAATGAACTGTTTATACTTTGCCTTTAAACTCCTATGTGATATATGGTGATAAGGAGAATAATAACTCAGTTTAATTAAAAAATTTTGGTTCATAGTGCTTTGTAGATGTGACAAATATATATATATATACTCCAGATTTGTGTATTCACATCTCTGCAAATTAGGAGTGATTATGTTTTAACAAGGCACAAACAGCTAATAATATAATAACAACACATTTCATCTGTGTTCTGAAATGACAATCAATGAACAATCTGAAGCTAATAACTGTTTAGTATATTTGGAACTTCATTGTGATTCAGGCCTCTCTCAGTCTCTCTGGAGACACCCATGTGTGTGTGTTCAGCAGTGGCAGAATGAAATGATAAAGAAGCGCCAAAGTTAAATTCTACAAACTAATCTAGAGGAATAATACAAATATTGTAAGTGACCTGACCTTTGAGGTGCAATGATACACTAATTGTGGTAGATTATTAAAATTTCTATCAATCCAGCTTAAAAGTGGGCACTGGGAAGAGCAAACAAGAAGGCATTGCCCTGCACAGATGAAGGTACAGGTGCACCAGTGTTTGAAAGGCTACACAGAAATAGCTGCCTGCTGGTACCTGGCCTCTGTGGGGCCACAAGCCTTGTGTTCAGAACCTGGAACACAGAAACCTCACCCAGTTACCAATAAATACTTTTCCAAAGCCGTTTTCAGGAGCTGCCACCCATCACAATGAGGTGGAAACAGAGTCTGTGTGGTAACTGCAGTGGTCTATCCAGGAATCCAGGTAAAACCCTGGTGCACTCCAAGAGCCAGCTGAATCCCTGGGCCACGTGTGCAGCTGTGTAGAATGGTGGAGCACAGCCTCAGTGTTAAGAAAGTCTCCTGTTCTCTAAATCCTAGAGGAACTTCTTCATATATCTCTGATTTTGTGATAGGTTATGATCTCCTCTTAAGATTTGATAATGTGGAACTTGAATTTTCAATGAAAGTATCTTCTAAAAGAAAGCTTTAAAAATCACTAGGAAATGTTATGACTTGAAAAGTGTGTGTGCAGTCATTGAATTATGCAGCACCCAGAGACACAAATCAGTCACACAAGATTATTTAGGCAACATGACTTAAGTTTTTAAGTTCTTGAATTTAAAAATCTTCTATATTGCAAGCATTGATATGCACTATTTAAAAGACAGAGAAAATGTGTCATGAAACTTTTTTGTGGCTTATACCTTGAACCACAGATTTTGTGGAGAGAACATACTTTTTATATGAAAGGAAACATTTCAAATTTAGGACAATAACCACTTGGAGGCTTAAAGAGTATAGATACAATGAAATTCTACAATTAACCTTAAAATCTACCTCTGTAGAACTTCAGATTAATTGGTTTTATATCTCAATCAGCCATGAACAAGCAATACAGTGCATTCAACAGAAAAATAGCAGATTTTAGCATAGCAATAAGTTGGATTCTTAGTCTCTCTGTAATAGGAATTTTAATCCTGTAATTCCATTGTGTCTCCAACTTGACTCTAGGTCATGGCAAATGATCCCCAAAAACTTCTTATTCTATGCAAAACCCATATCAGATAAGATGGAGGTACGTCTTTTTTGACAAGTGTGCGTTATTTAGAAACACTTCTTACTTAACTGCAAACACCATAATAGCTAACTGTTAATAAGTCACTGATGGGTTGTAAGCACTACTAAAATTGTCCAAAACAGTCTGAGACAGATTTTAAAATTTGTTTCTATTTGTGCACCCTTCAGAATTTCAGTCGGAACTGAAAAAGGAGTTTGATTTGCTGTATTGTGGGAACAGAACACCTAGTAATCCAAGCAGAGTAAAAAACTACATCTGACAAAACAGGGATAAGATTTTTTTTAAAAGTATTTTCTAGAAAACTATTGAGAGTATGCAGTTTAAAATAAATGCAGTCAATAACTGCATTTTATATAACATAGCTGTGAAATTTTATTGAGTTTGGATGGGATGCATTTAAGGGTTAACACTGTTCAGCACCTGAGATCCACTGTGGCTCTGAAGTCAATCAAGTATGAATTTGTACCTCTCATGCTGAAGGATAAGTGCAATGTGATGTGATGGTTTTCCTGTCTTTCTTTTTGAAACAACCAGATTTATTTGAAATGGGTGAGCTGTTGTATTCAACCTCTTCACAGTAACTCCTTTCCTATCTTCATACTTAGCTGCCATTAACATTAACAGCAAGTATGCACAGAGAAAGGAAATTAAATGTCTTAATTTTCTGGCATCTGGTAGACAGCTGTACTTTAAAAGCACACGATAGAGGAGAGTGAGGAAAGAACAGCACTTCCTTTTATCTGCTGATCCCTGTTGTAATAAATACAGGGTGGGGAATGAAGTATTAGAATATCCAACTACTGCTGAAGATTTTACAACTAAACCCCTGGACAATATGTTTGAAAGGAATTAGCAAATTACTGTTCAAAATGCACTGTGGACAAATTCAAATAGTACATGGCAGCTTGGGAACATCCCAACCATACAACTGGACAGAGTTAATCTGGGAAAAGATGTTCTTTTTCCAGTCTGTGCATATTTATGATGAATCCATGGCATTCCTATTTTCTTTTCTGAGAGTGAGGCAGCAGCATGATTTTCCACTACCACCTCTGTACCCAAGAATCTAAAATGAGCTCAGTGTTACTAAGCAGTGCCTGTGACAGGATCAGAATCACAGCACCAAAGATCAGGGCTGCTGTCTCAGGAAAAACCAGGTGAAGGATGGAGCTGTTGATGTTATAAACTCTGACTGAGCTGCCCATGGCTGGCTCAGAAACCCTCTGTGTGTGTAGCCACACAAACACAGATTCAGTGACCAAACACATGACACAGATCACAATACAATGAGTTACCAGGGCATTCTAGAACCCACTCAAGTTAGTGTTTACTGCTCTGTTGGTGCATGCAATATTTTACCTTGGATGCGTTTTCATGGTCAGACTGAGGTGATCTATAATGAGTGGCCACTGATCTCCCGTTCTTCAGCCTGCCCAGGGCAGAAGGTGGGACAGCCCATTTTGGTGACAGTGCAGTTTCAGACTGGATTAAACTGGTTATGAAACCATATCCTTACACAGCAATGACAGTGTAATAGGAATGTAGAAAACAATTGCATTGTCATATGAATGAGCAAATTATTTTGTTCAATAAAAATACTAAATTTTCTTATCCTAGCAAATGTCTTTCCATGTCTTGCAATTTGCCATTCACCATAGTGCAGCTGCAGCAATATTCCTAACATCCTAACATCCATTATACATGGATGTATGGCAAAACTTTTCTTTTACCCAAATGACTTCACTATCTGATCAGGAAAAAATAAGCTCCAACCTCAACTAATCCTTTTCTTTCAACTCCTCATTCAGATTGATATGTGCAAATTCCCTCACAGAATCCCTAATTGCTTCTAAATTTTTCCATCTAGGGACAAAATTTTCTTTTATTTTTGTTTGCTGTGGAAAGATCATCTTGGTGTTGGCATTTTCAGCACATCCAAATAATCATCTTCATTTTTCAGTTTCTGTATTGTTTTGAAGAATTGCCAATTGACAAGTGGTCAGGCAGGCAGTGCTCAGAGTGTGTTCTCTAGTAGACTGTAATAATTTTTTTTACAAATTTTACTATATGAGGACTATTCTAAAAGGGAAAGTGGGTACTCACAATTCCTCAGGGTGGTATGTGGTTATTTTTGCTTTGGACTCAAATAGGCCGGTCCCTAGCCACAGTGGCAGATATATCATCTAAGTTATGTAATAAATTTGTCACTTTTAATTCTATTTGGGAAGATTTAAAGAATTTAGGGCTTTATGATTTGAGACTCAGTCAGTACATAGTGTTCTTTCTGCATTGAAGGAGGAATAAAAGGTCTTGTTTTATGACTTGGCTCATTGTCCTGCCTGTGATAGTTTTCTCCAGTGTGTGTGTTTTTCTTTGGTAGAATGATGGATGACAAAAGAAAATCAGAAGTAGCAAAATGCCAAATGACAACTTGACTTTAAAGACCAGAACTGGCCATGAATGAACTGAAAACTCTTTCAACAAGTGTAAACACCAAATTCTTTTCTCACATGAATGTCAACCAGAGTAACTCCTGTGAGCCTGCAGTGATTCAGCTCAAAATGAAAGATATGCAGCAGCATCATTGTCACTCTTCCCAATATGATGCTGTGTTTGATGGGACCTGGTAAGTGATGTCAGAATTAAGACATTCAAAGTAACAGTGGGGGGTAATCTCAAGAACTAAATTTAAACAGAAGTACAGCCCAGACATGTCTTGTTCCATTTGAAGGATGGGATTCTTAGTGCATTTAAGCTGGCTGTGCAAAATCCAATTACTATTAAATAAATGTTCAAGGTAACAATTTTGCTCAAGCCAGTTTGAGCATCTTTGAAGCAAATCTCAGCTAACTTCTCCTGCTTTTCCTTGTTTGCATTTCATTGTCCCATCTTGTTCTCTGCATAGCCTGAGAATCACAGTCAGCTGACAAAAGTTCCTGCTATAAACAGAAAACCCTTTTCACTGATTTTCCGGAGAGTATAATGCTTCACTGCAGCAAGGGAGACCTTCCCAAAGAACAAGGCACTGCAGAGATCAAGAGTATAATTGCTTGGCTGCTGAGCACCTGAAAGTTTCTACAGGGCTTTTGAATGCCTTGGCATAAGGTGGGGTAAAACATAGGTCATGTTTACAGGGTGTTATTATTCCTCTGTAATGATGCCAGTGTGCCTCTTCTTTCCTGTGGGAATGCTCTGTTCCAGAAAAATCCTTTAAATCCTTTATTTGAAAGTAGAATGCCTGCAGAAAGGAGAAACTTGACAATACTTTTGGTCTGATACTTGTTCATCTGCAGTTCTCCAGGGTCAATATAGCCAAGCAGGCAAGATTTTATCATAATGTGGAAAAACCAGAAGGGTTTCTCTGTTTTGAACTGATATATCTGAATCTTACAAAGATTTCCTCCCCATGTTAGAGTATATGATGTAGTAGGCAATGCTCTTTTAAAAACATTCTCTCCCATGCCTAATGTTGTTTTTTTTTTTTTTTGAAATCTTATGTATA
>VZTR01004021.1:601141-613920 GCA_013400775.1 Chaetops frenatus
GTAAGAGCACACAAGTATTTGCAACACGGGCAGGGCTGATTTAAAATCTTTTGCCACAAGCTGATCATGCCAGCTGTTGGGAAGTGCTCACCAGCAACCATATGCTGTGAACGAGATAAGCAATTCCTGTGCACCATCCAGGCTTTATACTGAACAGGGAAAGCTTGTGCTTTTAAGGTAGAACTCCTCAGGAAAAGTACTACCCCACTCCCTTTATCTGTAACCCCCCTATTAGAGGGCATTGCTGCTAATAAATACCAGCAGTAATACTTAGTGGGAGATCACTGAGCCAAATACTAAAGTCACTGCATACCCTTGGGTTACAATTCCATGTCTCTGCAGGAATAATTTACCCCAGCAAGAACTGGATGGGGCTGTTTGTGTGATTGTTATTTCCACCACAATTGTTGTTTCCATTTTGACTGAGCCCTCAACCATTTGTTAACAATTTAGGTTTTTTTCAGAGGTGTGGCAGAGAATGTGAGTTTTTTTGGAAAAAAACAGTAGGAACAAGTTATTTTGATTGGTCTATAGAGTTGATCAAGGTGACAATAAAAACAGGGGTGCAGCTCCAGCCTTTTCCTACAATAGGGAGAGATAGGACCAGGGGATCTTTGTGGAAGTTTTCTCCACATTATTCCAGGAAGCTGGTGAGTGCTGTGTGCCCACAACTGTTGTTTCCCCAGCCTGCAGGAACACAGGCTTGCTGAACAGCTTTTTCCTGCTGTTTGTGGCCCTGAGCAGACACTTGCAGGTGAGAAAATATGGGAAAATTAATATTCCATTTACTTTCACTAAGGATTTGGGATTATAATGTCGGATGTTCTGTATTAGAGGATATCTAGCAATCTTCGCAGTATCACAATTTTACAGTAGTTTTCAACTATGTAGAGACTCTAGTAACATTTTTCTTCTGTTAATATTGCAGTCAGGCTGATACAGAGAATGAAGAATCAGTACTCAGCCGCTGAATCAAAATGCCACTACTAACAATTGTTGGTGACAGTGCCTTTTTTTATTCTTCACCCATGTTTGTGTCTCCCTTGAGTTATAGGAGAACTTTCTCTAGTTAATATGTAAAAACAGATGCTCTGCTGAGTTGCCTTTAATCTGTGTCATGCAAGGCTATGTATCCCAAAGAGGATCAGTGCAGTCATACAGTGCCTTCAAAGAGCTGACTGACCATAAGATATAGTTTCAGCTACTAAATTACCTCATAAAATGTATAGAAGGTCCTTTTGTTCATGTGTGTGTCTGAAAGAGATGTACAAAGTTATCTTATATGGAACAATAGTTGTTGATGCAGCCTTGCAGTCCATGAAGAAGAGTATGAAACCTCATGTCTTTTTATTTTTGTAAGTGGAGAATTTCCCCAGCTCCAATAACTATTCTTTGCATTTGGTGTAATTTGGCACTTGTTTAATAAACAGCTTACAGAGCTGTTGAAGTTTGTCTTTTGCATTCATAGCATTTCTGCATAATTTGGGGGTAATCACCTCAGATATTCAAATGGATTAAGGAGGAAATGGCTTTTTATACAATCAAATCCTTTGAATGGGTATTTTTGCTGAAAGGGGTTGTTTTGTTTGTAGTCAGACAGCAAAGCCTGGATTTGTTGTACTTTGATGAGCAGGAATTGGGTTATGAAGCACCATGCCTTGGTGAGCCTGAGAACATTGGATTGTTGGACTCTCAGGGAACGTGGCTTTTCTCCTGAGACCTTGAAACAGGAGCTGAGTGAGGCTGAAAATCAGCCTCCCTGTGTAAGTGCTCTGCACTCCTAAACACCAGTGCCAAAAAAGTCCCCAGAAAGGGACACGTTCTAATGACAACACACTGAACCCCAGCCATGAGCAAATAATGTCCTTTTGAACTGTTGTGTGCCATCCTTACTGCTCCATCTCATTACATTTTATTTTGAGGCTTCACATACACAGATGCAGAACAGTTCAGAATAAGAAGCTAAAAAGGCTTGTGTTAGGGATAGCTCAAGAATTTTTTATATAGTTACAAAAGAAATTCCTCTCCCACCCTCCTGAAATGTGATCATTACAATAACATATATTGCAAAAGAAAGCATCTGTATCAACACCTCCTGACATAAATGAATGGAAATACTGACTTCGCCTATTATTATTATAAAGGTTGTTAGTTCTGCTAATAAAATGTTTCTTAAGCTCCACAGCTAGAAGGGTTTCCTGTGGAACTGTCTAAACCCTTCCAATGCTAACTGTTTGCAATATTCAGAAAAGTATTTGCAGAACTGCTGTACCAGAATAAGGCCACCTTTCCCAGGAAATACAGCTCCAGTTACAGTTGTATTGAAAAGAGGCCAAAGAGGCCAGAGCAGAGCACTTATAGACACATTTCCTCATCATACATGGAATGCTGAATTATTGCTGCCATGCAGTGCTTGGGTTTAGAACTGAAATTGCAAGGGGAAGCTGACTGCAGCAGGAGCAAAGGGCATGCAGACAGAGTTCTGCACACTTTTACCACTCCAAACCTTTCTGTCCCACACATACAGAGCACTTTAACTGCTCGTGGGTTCTTGTCTCTTTTCCAAAGCCCACAGGCTGCCTCGCCCTTCATCTTCCTGAATTCTTTACCATTTTCTGGCAGCCATCTGCTGTGTCTCAGTCGGAAATGTCTGCTCCTCTGTCTTAATTTAAAAAAAAAAAAATAAACCCACAACATTTTCTTCCAGTTCTTTTGGAGAGCAGTGCACACCCTGGGCTGCTGCTCTCAGGGAGCTGGATCTTTGTCTTCATAGCTGTAACTGTGTGCAGAGAGAAAATGTGCAGATGTAAGATCAGCTTGCAGAGTAAAAAGTGGATGAGTCTCCAAACAATCTTGTATTCAAACCCAAATTGATTGCTGAACTTTCAGCTCAATTTTAATTTCCCTTGATGCCTTATTTTTAAAATAAATATGCAAGGCTCTTTTTCCATTGGTATTATCCAGCCTCCTATTGCAGCTGTTGCCAGGATGTTCCAAGCAGCCACACGGGTGGATGTGAGAGGTCTCAATATCTGCAGATTGGTTACAATAACAATCTCTCTTGTCCCTCAGTTCAAACAATTTAAAATGTCATGTCAGGAATGGAAATATATTAATCACTGCACAGCTAGAGAGAGTTCCTAGAAAGAAGACTGAAACTGTGGATTTAGGAGCCTGTTGAATGAGATGAAGAGAACCTTTGCCTTGGAAACTGGGTTCAGCAGATGTGAGATCCTGTAGGTTCTGAGTGCAGGCCCACAGAGCTCAGCTTCTCTTCTGTTTCAAAGAGAAACACCATGTTGTATGCAGGAGCATTGGCACATAAAGGGTAATATTAAGATCTTTAGAGGTAATTAAAATATAAAATTAAAGAAAATAGTTTCTTTTCATCAAGACATCAGTAGCATTTTGTTTAAGCAACATTTAATGATTATAACAGCAGGGACCAATGATTTTCTTTCATAATTAGCCCTATTAGAGTGAAGACATGCACATGGTTGACCTTGAAACAAGAATCAATGTAATTTTTTTGCCTTTGTGTACATTTTCTCTTTTTCATTTCTTTAATCATTTAATACACTATTTGATCAATATCTAATGTGATGAAATATCTAAGAAAGGATTGAATGCAGGTGTTTAATGTAACTTGAGTGTTCTTTCACTGTTCTGGTGTATCAAATTACCAAACATTGTAACAGTGAACAAATGTTTATCCAAGTGTAATGCAGATTCATTATGGTGATGTTAGATTATGTTCTGAGGTTATGATTATGTGGTCCATTGAACCATGTTTATTCTTGATTCTTTTAGCTGAATTATTGTATGATTTTAGGCAAGTTATACCCTTACTCCCTGCCAGTCATTTTCTTACCATGTTTATACTGTCTTGTTTATGTAAATAGCAAGATATTTACAAAAGAGTGAGTCATTGACTGTATTTAATAGGATTTACCACAATATGTTCTGGTCTTGTTTGAATCTGTTTCACATTAAATAATTACTTATAATCATGACTCTTAATTCACTGCAGTCACACATTTTCTTTAGGGAATCTGTACATTAATCCTCTCTTATACAGATATTTTTGTAATGATATTAGAGTTGTAAGAGGTGGAACAGCAAAATTCAAATCTAGTAATTACATAGCCTCAGAGAGCTTTGAGAATTATTTGGTTTAGTAAAAATCAGAGTAATGGGAATATCAGTTTGTGTAGTAACATTGGTCACCAGTAGCTCAGGTTGTTCTTCACTTCTCCCTTCAGTTTCAGGGCAGAAGTTTTAAGAACTTGCCAGATATTGATCACCCTTTTGTTTCCATAAGACTGAAATTCTGTTTTGAAGATGATTTCCCTTTTGCTCTCCCACTTGCAATATTCAGTTGAATATAGGAGAGTATCAGCTTCATGAGAAGCTTCAAGTTTTTGTGATATCGTAGGAATGGCTGAGCTAAAATTGCAATTAAAGACTGAAGCCAGATGGAACACCATCAGTAAGCAAGATGGGTAATGTTGGAATAGCGAAATGTCTAAAGAAACTCAGACAAGAATTAAACAATTCTTTGTCTTAGAAACTTGAGTAACTTCAGAAAAAACAGCATTTTAGAAATACTTAGTCATAAAAACATTTGCTTTTATTTCTTCTCCCATGGAACATGGCAGGTACTAGTTAAAATACAAGGCCAGCTGGAGGAAGAGTACAGTAGATTTCTTGAAGACACTAAAAAAACCAACTGTTTTTCCTTGTCCCTCAGAAATCAGAATTGCTCATATTTTGATACATACATATTCATTAGAAAATAATGTTTGAATAATCAGAGTGAAGGGGTGAAGGAGTTATGGAAGTGGTATTTGAAACTCTCTAGGAAGTTTTCTTTTCCATGTGGACAAGGATTTGTCTAGATTTGTTTACCAGTTGTGCTCCAGCTGCATTTCCCCTTTTGCTCTTGATATAACTTATCTCATAATCATCATAATTTACAGTTAGAGCTATGAGAGATCCTACATATATTTTAGCACTCTATACGTATATGAGAAACCCCATGATTACTGTAATGATAAATTATTAATTTAACTACTGTTGGTTGACATAATAAGCATGACATTTCTATAGAGTATTTCAAGCATATTTCTAAGAGATGATACAATGCAGAAGATTACTATTAAAGTATTTAACTGGAGTCTCTTTCAGAACCAAAGAAGTTGATGTCTGTTCCTTAGTTTGTACACAAGTATTTGTGTGTGCACAGCCACAGGGAAGGCAGGTTTTACAAAGGGAAGGTACAGAGATTAAAAACTGATTAGTTTTAAGAGTCACCCCCAGAATCACATACATTGGTACATGCATATTTTACAGAACATGTACTTCTTGCAAAACCTGCCAGGCACAGAATGAAATCCCTTTTATGAGGACAGCTGGAGAGTTATGCAACTTCAGGAGGATTATGCAGATGTGTATACGCCGTGAAGTTGCCTGATGGATTACGAGCCTGTGTAGGTTTGATTTAAAAAGAAAAACAACTTAATTCTGTTCTGTACTGAATGGAATGTTTCAAGAGAGGGCCAAAGCTTGGAATCTCCAGAATTGAGAGAGTCTGATGAATGCACAGGCCTATACTGGTGTCTTCAGTCTGACCAGCAATGGGAATTGACCAAGTTTAGGCAGGACCTGTGTTACTCTGTACTTCCTATAATGGAAATTATGTTCTCAGTCTCCACAGAACATGCCCAAAGCTCAGTGTAGAAAGACTATTTGTAAATTAGTCCTACTGAAATCCTTTTGTAATATGCCATCTAATGAAGATGGATATTTTACAGTTATATTAAACTGTAAAACATTAAGTACACATATTCTACCAAGAAAGAATAGCATCAGCAGTAATTAGGAGGCAGATGTCATTTTACCTACTGTTTCACTGGAAGGATTTGATCCTGTTTTTACTCAGGCACTGGCAGAACTGAGTGCCACAATCTTCATCATTTGCAAACAGGAATGCCAGAAGCAAATATGCAAAGTGAAAGGCGCAGCTATTTCTGGTGGCTGAGGGCTCTGTCCACTCAACCACAACATCCTTTGAGCTGGAGAAAGCTGCAGGGAGTCCTGCAGGTCCATCGTGCTGTTTCCACAAATGCTTTGGAGAAATGAAAGGCCTTGCACTCATGAACATAGATCAGAAACGAGAGTTGTTCCTGCTTTTAAAGAGTCTGTCTTTGACATAGACAAGATACACAGACCACTTTTGAAGTTCAGCAATTCATGTACAGCAGTGCCTAAAGAAGACAGAATCCAGAAGTTATTTCAGGTGGAAAGAGTTGTCAGGGAATGCAAAGCACATGCACTTTGATCATTGGTACAGTATCCCTTATGCAGTATCACATCATTATTGTGAGCATAAAAACAGATTGATAAAATACTCCACTGCAGTTGTTTAACTATTCTGAAACTCAAGCAGCTCAAAACCCCCCAAACTGCTCCACCATGCCTGAGGAAATAAACTATAGGGCATCACATTTAGTAGATATGCTTCATGTTTTTCACCTGCTTCTATGTTGAAGGATTCTTTGGTGTCTGACTTATGAACCGCACCTTAAATAATTGCCCAAAACTACAAGTTAGAGGCAGGGATGCTGTAAGCACAGCAGGCTGAAATGATTCAAAACCACGTTGTCAGTAGGTGATCCTGATTGTATTAACATCCATTTCACATGAGGGTCACAGCTCTGAGTTCAGTGAATTTACTCTTGATTTATATGTCTATAAAGGACAGGAACAATCATAAGATACTCCCTGTGATACTCTGAAATCAATACAAAGGACCAAAGAACAAAGAAAGCTGCTAACAAGCTTTCAGGTCATGGACTGCGCACTGCAGTCTACTTGTCAACCATTGGTTGAAAGTGGAGCAAAAACCAGTTATAAATTTGCTAAACATTAGATATCTGTTTGAAAGTGATTTTATTACATTTGTGAAATGAAGAAGGTCGTTAGAAACATCAAGATTTTTCCTTTGTTGCCTTGGGGCACTGAAATGCCTAATGTGTGATTTACACTTACTGCACCAAGCCAACTTTCTGCAGCTTTGAATTTTCAGGTGAAAATTATTTCTTATTATGCTTTCTGAATGTGTTTCCTTACATTTCCATTTCTATGAGCTTGCTCTGTTATTTCCACTAAACTGGACTTTCTGAAGCTGCAACAATTCTTTTTGTGTAACATAGAGCAGACTTACCCAAGTTAAAGCTTCATATAAGGCCAGACCCTGACATGTCATTTGAAGAATAAACTGAGGAAGAGCCAGAAACATTTGGTTGTTTTACTGCATGTGTTTCAATAATAGCCCTGGGCTTACTAGAGATTTTCCACGCTATTTTCCTTTGATGCTAGTGTGACACAATTTATAGTTCACTCTAGGAGTGCCAGCTCACACTCCAGCTCTGATTGGGGATTAATTAGAAGGCAGGGATGGGATTCCATTTCTGCACTATAAAGGTGAATAGAAATTATTGTATTCTTAGTCCTTGTCTCAAATTTTTCTTAGTGACAAATAATGCAAGTGGCTTGTTTTTAAAAGTTCCTGAAGAATTCCTGCCCTCATTTCCGCATGTGAATGATTGAGGGATTAGGTAGAGCTTCCATGTGCAGTGCCACATCATTTGGCAGGCTTGGAGACTGGAGCTAGAGGAAGTGCAAAATTCACAATCTTCACAATAACTGTCTTTTCATAAGGTAGAAAATGCACATTCCCATTTCCCAACAGCCTGAGAATTGTTTTCCTTTATCCTTCAGGCACTGTGATTGTGACCTTCCCCCTGAGCTGGCAGTTCTCACTGAGCCAAATTCCATGAACTTTCTGAGCTTGTTTGACTTGAAGCTGTAGATATTCCATATTGGATAAGATCCCAGTAATTTGCTGTGCTTTTCCTTCTGTGTTACTTATATACTGAAACAGTAGCTACAGAAATTCTATCATTTCTGTGACTGATAGAAAAACCTCTTAAAATACAGGGTCCTGGGTAGTAGTAAGCTTTCCTTACCCTAATTTGTAAGGCCTTCTCTGATGAAGCATGGTGGAGCATATGAATTCAGTATTTCTGCCACTGCTTAGAGCTTAAACTCATCTCTGAAGATGCAATTATTTACGCTTTTCTCCCTTTCAGCTTTATGGCTCCCAGCAAGCATGATTAAGGGGGAAAAAAAATAAAAAAGGCTAAGTTGCATCTCTCGAGGAGATGGAGTAGGCGGTGAGAAGGGAATTAGCTTAAGACTTCTGTTGTTAAAGGATAAAATTATTCAGATAAATTGTTTGTAAATGTAAAGAATAAATACTATTTGAAAAGTGTGCCTACAAGAAACATATAAGGCCTGCAGAGATGATTGTTTAAAATATTATCAAACCTGTTTGGATTTTGGGATGGAAATCCTTATTTTTGTACTTGTTTCACTAAACTGCTATATTGAATTTTGTCCTTAGGAAGGTCACTTTCTTCACTGTCTTACTAACTCAATAGACTTCAGTCTCAGCTGGGCCTTCTAGGCATATACTTCAATACAAATATACAAATACTGATTCTGAAACTGGAAAATCCCCCAATCTGTTTTAAATGGATATTTGTTTTCAGTGAAGATATAAATTACTAAGATGTCCTATTATCAGAGTTGTAGCTGTGAAGCAGGAAACAGGAAAGTAAAATTTGTTTTATTTGAAGAGGGAATAGAATCTGAAAATTTTGATAAGTCTTAATTTTCAAAAATTCTCTCTTTTGGGAATAATCTTTCTTTTTGGTTGTACTCAGATTTATTATTAAGTATTTCAGAGGCATTTGCTACTAGTTATTAGGAACACTTTTGCTTTGTTTCTTAATATATACTCTTTATGTGTATCTTTACTCACTAAAACAATGCTTAAACTGAACCAATGACCGATAATATCAGAAGTGGGTGAATCAGTGAGAATGAGTGGTGTGGTTTTTCTGGAGAGTGAAGAAATCTGCATGGCTGAAAGGCTTCTGAAATGATTTCTTTTAGCAGAACAATTTGTAAGTATGGTTGGTTGAAACTGCTCCATCAAAATTGTTTCTCAACAATAAATTAGTATGTTGACTAGAAATATGTTTTTCCTCCAGAAATGTTTCTTCTGGAAGATGTTGATACTTCTCTTTTTAAAAAGTCAAGGTGCACAAAGCCAATATATTTTGGCCAAACTTGCTAAATATTTTTCAGGGAAAATTATGTATTGCTAGATTTGCACTGGGAAAAAATCCCAAGCCCTTGCTTGGGGCCTAAACTTCCTTTATAGATAAAGGTGACAGGGAAAGTGACAGATCTGAGGGCCATCAAACTTTTGTTATATTTCCCAGATCTTGACAAATCTGAACTTAGTGACTTGTCCTAATTTGTGGCATAATAAGATGCTAAATGAGGCCTATCTTTCTGTAAGGTTGTAAGCATGTTTATAGGCAGGATAGGAATGCTTTATTGTCACTGCCTGTGTACTTGATGTTTTTGAGATTTCTGACCTAGGAGAGTTATTTTGGCATCAGATTGACATGAACAATATGAAGAAGGGTAGAACAGTATTGAAAAAGTGTTTCATTCAGTGACTCTATTCTCTCCTCTCAAAATAAGTGTCTCTTATACTGGAAAGGAACTGGTTAGTAGCAAATGAGAATTCTTCAAGAGGGAAATCAAATGTCCCAGTACTAATTAGTTGAAATTAAGATCATTCAAATATTTGTATAGAGAAGGCAACTATTCCGGGAACACGCTGGGATAAATCACATGGCTGGAATACTAATAGTCAGGCAATAGTTCTGAACAGAAAGAATCAAGGTGAAAACATAGGGGAGGGAGTGTACTATTTATCAAAATAAAATTATGCTAGCTGGTAAATACAGATAGTGGAAGAAGTGGTAACAACGAAATTTTGCATTTTCTCTGTCAGCATAATACATAAAGGGGAATTAAGATGGAACATCTACCATGGGCCACAAAATCAGAACAAAGTGACTGAACCAAATACTGAAGGTGCTGAAGGAAACTTGGATCCATCCCTGCAGTTCTGTTACTTCCTTCCCTGGATGTGAGTGCAAACCTGTGTGTGTGTGGACAGTTCAGGTGCAAGGCTGTGGTCAGGCAGGAGCTCTGGGCAGCACAGAAGGAACTTGAACCTGTGTTATCAATGAGCACAGACCCGAGAAGGTGCCACAGCTGGTCCCTGTGTCAGCAGCACCTTACAGGTTAATCTCCTGGCCTGAGTGAATTGCAGGCAGCATGACCTTTTTACTGTCCCACTACTGTCCCAGCAGTGACACAAGGAGTGAGGCTGGGAAGAATGCAGGGCTGCTCTGTTCTGTCTTGGAAGAATGGACACTTGAATCTTAAACAGCCAAAAGGAGAGATAAGTCCCATCATCTGACAGTGACAGGCTTCAAAATGTAAAACTGCCCAGGTTTTTCTAAGTAAAGTTCCTTAAAGCCTCCGAAATTCTGGAGTATGTCCCATGCTGCTCCTGGCTCAGCAGAATCACCAAGTCCCCTGAGGAGCCTGGGCACACTGAGCATGCCTGGGAAGGGCTTAGGAGCTGGTTCTCAGAAATCTCAGGATGAACAGGCAGAGGGGATGCCCTGCTTTTATACATTTAGTCAGTAGTTTTCTGCTGAAGGCAGGTTTTAATAGTTAAAGATGTGAATATCTTTTGTAATATTACCTGATTTCTTACTCCAGGAATCTAAGGGACTGGCCTGGGTACTACTGCTTTAATTTGGTTCATTTTCTTCTCACTTATCTTAGAATATTTCTTTGGCACTTTTTTAAAAAAGAAGTGGAAGTGAAATTATAAGCAAGAGCTGAATAATTTGATAATTTATTAATAGTTCCATTGGTCTATTTTTTGTGCGATGGATTGTTTTGTTTTTGCCAAAGCAAAGCAGGGGGATGTAGGACTGTTCCAATTTTAATTACTGCTCTTTAGCTTGCACTTCTTCAGAATCAGCATTAAATACATGCTTTTTTTAAGGTAGTATATCATAGTGCCACAAAATGGCAAAAGGGTTCAAACAATATGAAACCTGGAAATGTCAAGTGTGAAGAAAATGAAGTGGCATATTGTCTTAATTTTTCTTCCTTTTTATTAAGCTTTATAATGTTGCATAGCCACAAAATGTGCACGGCAGTCAAGGGTGAGAGCAAAGACAATCATCTGCATGAGAAACGAACCTCCCACTTGAGAGCTTGGACTTCTTTGGGCCATAAGCAGACTCAAAGTTACTTGCTTAGGTGATGGTGTGCCCTTTGCAGAAGGCACAGTGCTGCAGTCAAACATCTCCTCTCACAGCCCCACTAGCAAAAAGAAAAGAGTGTTTCCCTTGAAAACAGCAAGAGATCTTAGAAATTCCAGATTCAGTAAATTTCTCATTGCAGTGTGCAGTTATATGTGCTTAAAACACCTTCAGAGCAGTATTGGTGATTAAGCTTAGGATCTTTTCATTATCCAAAGCAAAATTAAATGTTGTGAGAACGTCTCCAAGGGAAGGTCTGGCTGCAGTTTATGCAGATGTGCCCTAGCTGGAACAGGAACAAATAGCACAAACTTGGTGTTGATTAGAAAATCTGTAAATCCAATAAATACTCCACAGTCTGTGCTGAGCCCCGTATCAGTTCTGTTACAGGGCTGTTCATACTTCTGCTGGCTTGTTGAAAGCTAATTTAGGTATTTCAGCTGCTAGAACCCTTTTCCTTCAGCCTGGGCATTCATTCAGGACACACAGAACATCATTTTCTCCTTTCTATATGCCTGTATGCAGTGAAAGCAAACATCTTGTGACTGTACTCATGGTTGGCAGCAGCACAGCCATACTCTCTGATTGAACTATCCAAGCACAGTTGCAGCATCTAGTCCTTCTCCCTTCCTTCAAGTAAAAGAAATATGATGTGACTTCATTCACATCATTCACTTCGTTTAATTTAGAGGGTTTTGGACTATAATTAATGCAGTAGTCCATACATTTCACACTGAATTTTTTCTAGTTGATTCTAAAAAGTATAGAAGCATTGTGCTGGAGAGAGCCATGGCAATGCCCCACTAAGGAAACCCAGGCCACAACCTCATCTGTCTGTGACAAGAATCCCAGTTTAGGAAATGGAGAAGAGCTAGTTTTGAGGAAGGTATTTCCCTGAATTTCTCTGCTACAGTGGTGTTATGGCAGGGATGTAAGAACTCTACTTGAATTCCACTCCTCTGTGTTCTGTGGTGGTTGGCATGCTTTGGACCACCTCCTCAGGGTCAAACATGGTCCATTTTTCTTGTGGAAGGATAATGGGCCCATTGCTGTGCCATGTAGCGCATCTTCAGTTGGTCTAAATCTCGCTGAGAATCTATTGCAGAAAAGCTTGGCTCTGTTGAAGTCAATGGCAAAACTCTCACTGACTTCAGTGGGGATCAGGATTTATCCCAGCAAGAGCAGTGGAAGTACAGTTTTTACCAACTGCCGATCTGCCTCCATTGCTTGACACTGGTTCTCAGCTTGGTTTTGTTTAAAATTTTAAAGGAGATTGTAAAACTGTCCCCCCAAACCCTGGAGCCCATGGAGCTTTTGTCCCCATGTGATAAAGTAACAACATGTGCACATAGAACTTGGTTTCTGTATGGAAATAAACTGCATGAAGGCAGTTACTGATTCTTTTTGTTTATATCATTACTCTGCAGTACAGCTGTTATCCATATTAAAGCATATTTTATAACATCCAGTATTTTTAAGAGTAAAAATCCATCTTAATTAGTAGAA
>VZTR01004021.1:615955-671145 GCA_013400775.1 Chaetops frenatus
GGGTGGCCGCGCCACCGGGGGGGAAGGGATGCGGGAGCGCCCGGCAGTGACAGCGCTGCGCCGGTGCCCGCAGCCCCGCGCCGCCCGCTGCCTGCCCCGCGGAGCGGGCGAGACCCGGCGGGCAGGGAGCGGTGCCTGGGGTTCCCCGTGCGGGCTGAAACACATGGCAGCTCGTCTAGCCTCTTCCTTCTCCTCCTGCCCGGGCCATCGCCTCCGTCCAAAACTCTGGGGGTTCCCGCTGAGACCGCTCCTGATCGCTGCCCGTGGCGTCCCCATCACCGCTCGACTCAAACACTCCGCACCGGGGGTAGTTTGAGGGACGAGCCTTTGCCTTGCAGGCTTGCCACCTGCAAACGCAGCCCTTACCCCTAACCCTGCGAGCAATCCCGAAGTGAATCAATGCTCTCTATTCCGCGCTGGCCACCCGGGAACCCCCAAAGTCCCCGGGGGACCCGGTCACTGACTGGGTGTGCAGGGCTGCGGGGTCCCGCCTGGGGGGGCAAAGGGGAGCGGGACTTCGCTGCAGGAGCACAAGTGCGGGGTCCTGGCAGGGTGGAGAGGCTCACGCTGCCCTCTGGTATTTTGGGGAGGAAAAAGCAAGTTTGAGTGAACTCTACATACTTCATGCAGGTGAACCAAGTGCCTGCACAGAGTGCAGTGTCCATCTGCCTTATGTAAGTGTCTGCTGTTCTAATGAATAATGGAATAAAAATCCCGCGGCATCAGGATATGTTTAGTTCTAGTATCTCTGTCCTCTCTTGTTTTCTCCCTGTAAAGAGTCAATCCTGAGGAACATAGAGGAGTACAGCCTTGTCATCCCCACCAGCACTGATTCAGAGGGCAGGTTCCTATCCCACTTGGTGTCTGGATCACCAAAAGCACGCTTCAGGAGAGCTGTGGAGGACTTGCAACATGAAGCAGCAAATGAGCAGATATTTTACAATGTCACTGTGTTTGGAAGAGAGTTTCACTTCAGGTTGCGGCCAAACTCCAGGCTTGTGGCCCCTGGAGCAACAGTTGAGTGGCAGGAGGACTCTGAAGAGACTCATATCGAACCTCTCTATGGGAATTGCCTCTATGTTGGAGATATCACTGATTTACCAAATGCTTCAGTCGCTATCAGCAATTGCGATGGGCTGGTAAGTTACTTTTGTTATTATATCAAAGATAATTATATTAATTTCCTACAGTCTTTAAATATAAAATGTGTGGACTGTCAGAAACTCACACCTCATATGGTAACTGTGAATGCAAATTAACTAATGTTCCCTTGTGTGGGAATAGCTGCGCTGCACCAGGCGCTGCTTTACAGACAGTGGCACTAGAAGTTTGAGCACATGCTCTGAGGCAGCTACTCTGGAGCAGAGCAGCTGAAATCAGCATTTATGTTGATTTGTGGTAAAGTTACTTGAGGGGTCTGATGATCTAAACCAGAGGGTTAAGTGGCAAGTTCTTAGCATCCTCTTCCTCTTCTCACTTCCAGCCTGCAAGGGTAAATGGTAGAAAGAGTTAATCCCAAATAATGGGCTGGACTACCCTGGAAACAAATTTGATAGGTAAAATATGGTTTTGTCCTGGAAAATTTTAATTTATTCAGAGTCTGTTTTCTTGGATATTTCACTTGGTGAATTTCATTGCCCAATCAAGTGATTGATGAAAAGTTGCAGCAGACTTCGAGTTTTATGAGCAAAACAGCCCCCTGTGTTACATTTGTCAAAGCTGTGTGTTTTAAAACTGGCTGCAGCTTTCTGTTCTGGAGTGCATATTCAGCACTCAGATTATCACTGTTTGTCCCTGACATCCTAAACTGTCACACTGTCATTTGAGCAGTAATTAGTGCACAGCAACTTGTTCAGTGAGAAAAGGGCTATATTTTTTTTTATAATGACCAGTTTATCCAGCCTGTATTTCCTTGCCATAGCCTTTAGAGTTTGTAATTTTGAGATTGCTTAATTGTAATGCATTCTGCCTCTGCATGAAGAGCCAGTAGGATTCAGTTGTATTTCTATTTATTTAGTCATAGGAAGTTGTTCGTTTGCTGTGCCAAGAAGATGACATGTATGGAGATAGTATGTTGGCTATCTGAGAATGGAAGGGAATCAAATACTTTTCCCCTTAGTCTTTCCTTTCCTGTGGTTTCTCCTAGCCATGTGCATTCCAGTTTTGAGAAGCAGGTTTTAATGTTGCAGTTGTTTGATGTGGACAGCTGGCTGAGGGTAAGAGAAGCACCAGGACCAGCACCAGGCAAGAAGAGCAGAGTGTGAGGCTGCAGTTCTGCCTCGGGGGGGAAGCAAAAGTTCTGTGCTCTCCCTACATCTAGCACAGATCATTTTGTGTAAGGCAAATTTACTTGTTCAAAATTTACTTGCTCTTTACTTTTAGAACTGGGGCAGAGCCAAATCTCTTCTTGTTCATCTGTGCTGAAAGGTGGGGGAAGCTCCTGTTGATGGCTACTTCTTGTCTTGTGCTCTTCTCCTCAGCACAGGTGTTGACTGTAAGGGCAGGGAGGGGAGCTTGCTCCTGCTTCCTTCCAGTGTTTGCCTGAGTGTTTGTCTGAGTGTGGGCAGATATTTTTCTTATATTTAGAAAAAAAGAGTTATAATAAAATAGAACAGCAGTTAAAGCTAAAGTATGGATGATGCTCTAAAGATCCAAGGCCTCATGTTGCATGTGAAAGTGACAAAGAATGAGAATGGTTTATTAAATGAAAAGGCTTAATAAATTACTGCTCTTTTCTCATTTGTAACTTCTCAAATGCAAAGGGGTGAAGCCAGGCCTCAATTCAATAATAAGTGCACTCATAAATGACTGGAATCTGGAAAGCTACCAAAGGAATTGTATTTTCAACCTGTATGCCCAACCCATGTGCCTGCCTTTTCCAGTGTTCCTGTTTTCATTAGAAGAAGCTGGAGAGTTGGTCTGGGCTGGGAGGTGCCACATTGTAATCTGTATGATTTTCACATGGACTTACAACTTCTGTGGTTCTGCTAATACATTTGGAAATAGATAACTGCTTTGTCCAGTGTGTATCTAGCTGGTAGATGCTGCAGGGCAGACATGTATTTTTTTTGCCCAGGTCACTGAAGCCTTCTTGCAGAAAGCATTGCCTTAATACATTTAGGCTGTAAAGATTTCCCTGAGATTGTGCAGTAAATCTGGTTTGACACAACAAATTGAACTCCAGTCCCTTGGGTACCATGTTCCATCTCTACCCTTTCCCGCCATCTCAGTTTCTTTCTTTCTTGTGGGGTGAAACTATAAAACGGATTATCAATAGAATTACCTAAACTCCAAGGAATTATACCAATGTTTCTCCAAAAGCCAGTACTCCATGGACAGAAATAATAAGCAAGTAACCACAGAAGATAATACTGCTTTTAACTGTCTCTGCCTTTACCTTTTTATTTCTTGTTTTTGTGAGGAGTATCAAAGAGTACTTGGAGCGATGTATTACCAGCAGGACATACTTAGAGATCACTGGGCTGTATGCTTTTCTTGAGTTTATGGACATTTTGGAATTGAATAAAGACATGGACAAGGCTATTCTCAGCTGTTTTTCTATGCCTGTTTTTTACTTCACACCTGGTTTTCTTCAGTGGGCCCAAGTATTTCCACCACTTTTTCTAGGTTTTTCTGGAGATAGGGATGGTGGAGCTCCCTTACAAATGAGTTGTCAACTGACAAGTGTTAGAATTTTATGTTATAAACCTGATTAATTTAATTCCTAGTATTTATTTTTGAAGTGCTTGCTTTTGAAGGTGTTTTGACATCTGTCTATGCTTCTAGTGGTCTTCTGTCTTTTGCATCAGCCATCAGAGCTGAAACAATACTGGACGTGAACTCTCCTACTTTGATCTTTACATTGCAAACTTTTCTTGACTGAATCTGGTTTAAGTCAGCAAATGCATCTGCCACCTTGCCAACTTTTGATGTTATTTCCTTTGAACATCCCATTTGGTTTGTGCTGCACTGCCAACTATGTCTTATTTTCCAGTTATCGTCTGAGAAGAGTCTGGCTGGTGGAATTGGTATTGCCAAATGAGAAGTTGTTTGAAGGGATTTACATGAAAATAAGTGTGTCAAAGTTCCCTGTGAAGGGACTTTTGAACTGTATTATAAATGATGATCTGCTGTTCTGACTGAGGAGATCCACATTAGTTTGGGTACTCACGGTTTTATGTATCAGAAGTCAAAGAATCAAATCTGAGGCAGATGAAGAGAACTCCTGAAGTATGCAATCTAGGTGTGTTGTCAGAGCTGAAGTGGGTCATTAAAAATTGTGATTGAAGAATCAAAGTTGAAGCTAATCAATAGATTTTTAACTACTTTCTGAATTATGGATGTGATTTTTACCATATTAAAAAAAAAAAAAAAGTACTGTGAAAGCTTTCCCACTTAAGATAAAAACACTCTGGACAACTCTTTAACATCTTGATTGGCCTGATAGCATCCAAACTAATTCTTCACTGAGTGGCCAGAACAAGCATGGTCAGGTCTCCATGGCCTGCAGGCTGTGGTGGAAGGTGTGCCTTGAGTACGTTCTTGGTCCTTGGCCAGATTCTTACTTGTGGATGCAGTTGGAGGATGAGGGAGCTGGCTGTCCTCTCCAAGGGTTGTGAAGGAGAAGTGGTTGGAGGCTGTAAAAAAATGATATTAAACAACAAAAAGTTAGGATTATGTTACTCCTTCCAGATTTTTGCTGAGACAATGGGAACTCCCTTTCTTCATTTCAGCAGGTGAACCTGCCGTTGTAGAAGAACTCTTTACACATCTGGATTTTTGATAAAGACTTCTGCAGTGCTTGAGAAAAATGTGCCAAAAATGTCTTCTTCAGGTTGACAGGATGGCATTATTTGGTTGTGGAAATTCAGAGGCATAAACTCCCTCCCAATCTCCTCATGACACTTACAGTTTCTGAGCTAGAACGTGTACTTAGGCAGGAGAAACACAATATCAACACCGTGTCTGAAGTGGGTAATGAAGATATGATTAACCTAGGCTGCAGTGCAGAGTCAGATGTACTGACAGGACTGAGAAGACTGAGGATCACAACTTCATGATGAACAATCTATGTGATCTGATTGCACCCACTGAGGCAAAGGAAGGAACATCAGTTTTAGTAACACATCATGATGTCCTAGTTTGGCTCCACTAGTGTAATTCTATTCCTTTTCTAAAGCTAAAAGATCAGCTGTCCAAAAATTTCACAGTATTGTCACTAAAATGGAAAGTTATTAGAAGAAGATTTATAGAAACTGAGCTTTTCAAGACATCTCTGGTTGATTATTTTCTTAATGAGTTGTAAGCATTACATGGTTGGGGGTACCAAGCCATAGACACCTTACAAGTGCAGTGGACTTGTTTCTTCTTGTGATGGGCCAGGCAGGGTTTGCTCTACAACATTTCAGTCTTTCCTGTGCTCTGTGCTAACCCTCCCAAACTGTTTGCCAGCAGCCTGCTGGCTGGCTGGCTGCTTGCCCAGACTGTTTCTTCTAGAAATGCTTGGGACACCAGCAGTGCTTTTTCTACTCATGCCCAATGCTACAGTATCTGTAGCCCTGGGCTCACCTGGGTGGGTTTGTGGTGATCCATTTCTCTTTCCTAACCAGTCATGGATCCTCAGGAGCTGCCTGGTGCTTTGGCTGCTGTCAGTACAAGTGCACATCTGTCAGTTGTCCCAAGACTTTGTTAGGTATTATCTATGTTACGAGTATTTTCCTTCCTGTTTTAAATCAGAGAACAAAAATTTATTCCTCAGTTTTTATTTGACAGGGTTGTATTCATATAGTCCAATTTGTAAATTGTAAATGTAGATGCTCAGGTTCAGATCCAGCCAATGGTGTTTCCTAAGAGCAATTCCATGTGAAATGCCCGCCTTTCTCCCCTTCCTCCTGCCACCTTCCCTGCATTCAGACACTTTGTGAAGTCTAACCTTGTTTAATATAGTTCTTCTTCACTCTGAGCATGAGCTGGAGCTCTTTGAAGTCAGTGAATTTTAAGGTTAGATTGTTATGTACTGTCATGACAGAGGTGCTTTCTTGGAACTGCCCACAGAGTTGAAGGTGAATCCAACTCACCTTAGGTGGAACATGTAATTTACCTGGGTAAGAGGGTGAAGGAGCTGCTCACAAGGAATACATCAGGAGAAGGCAGACATGCTTATATAACTGTGTTATTTTTCCTTTTAGACATCCATCTCCTGCTTTCATATGGATTTACAATTTAGTCGTGTTTCTTTTTGATCTGGTTTTTGGATTACACTGGTTTGTGATGTAGCAAAAAAGCAGAGCTCAAGGTAGCACAATATTATCTTCAAAGTCTGGTCAGGTCTAGTGCCTGACAGTTAAAACAGATGCCTGCTACAAATAATTCCAGTAATTCCTTTTCTGTATGCTAAATTCTTAGCATTTACACTATGATGGGGTTGCATCCATTTTAAGGAGATCAAAATTGGACATATATAATCTCTTCATTTGGGAGCATTTTCTCATTAAGTTAAACCAAAATCAAACCCAAGTCACTGTCTGTGGGGGTTTTTTTCCCCATTTTTTTTTAATGTAATGGCAAAACTCACTGTGGGTTTTTTTGATAAGTAGAACTCTAATACAGTGGCAGAAGAAATGCAAATAATTTCTGTGACAGTATAGAACAAAATGTAAAAGCCATTCTCATTAAGGAAACAGCAGCCCTTCTTCTGCAGATGATCAGTGGGATCACCATTAACCCTTTTTCAAGGGCATTTGGAATTCAGCTGGGGCTTCCACATCGGTCAACCAAGCACATATGTGAATTCTAGCACAATCAGAGCCTGACTGCACATCCACTTCTACACACACCTTTTAAAAGATCTGTGTTTCCTGGCAAAGCAATGGAGCTGTTTTGATGCCTAACACTCCAGCATGTCCATGTTTTCACAGGACAGAGATTTTGCTTTGTAACCCATTCTTTGGGTTTCTGCTGTTCATTTCCCTGGCCAACATGAGCCTGGCTGGACAGTCCCTTCTGCTCTGTGAATTGCACAGGCTTTCCCTTTTAAAAGTTATGGTGTGAAACACAGAGTGTAAACACTATGATTCAGCCTCTGACTGGAGTAAATTATCCTCTGCTGTCCTTAAAAGAGACTCTGTCATCAGTAAATACTGTTTTTTTTTCTTTGCATCTTCTGTGCATGGATTATCTCACCTACATTTTATCTGAGAGCAGAGCAAGTAATTTCCTACATCATACAGGTGGGCACCATCTGGACAGTGTATCCTCAGGCAGTGAAAACTGGTATCTTTGTGGAATGTTGTAGGCCTTTGGATAAGCATATAAGTATTTATTTATGTCCTATTTGACCTTGTGTTGCATTGTCCTCATTGCAGTAGTGTCTCAGCTGTACTATACTCTTTGACCACACAAGAACTAGTTTTCCAACCAGAATATTAAACTCTCTACATCCAAGGAAAGGTGCCTAGTGGCTCCTTCTGCTTCCCATCTTGAAAGCCTCAAATATAGGAACTAATTTTGATAAGGTCATAGTTAATTTCTGGGCTAAGCAGAACATCTATTTTGAGCAGTCTGTGCCTCTTTAGCTTCCAAAGATGTGTGCCTCAAAAAGTGCTCTTAGCTCTCTCACCTGCCAGCTCGCTGCTTCCTCCTGGTTTGGTGAGGGTGTTCCCTGAGAATTCAAGACTCCTGCAAATGGCAAGGCATTATCACATTTCAGGTTAGTTACATGTTTACTTTTTGCTAAAGAAGGTTAAAAAATGGGTTTTTTTGGATCAGCTAGAATTCCAGCTGTTGCATGGAGCAGGATCTTTTCTCCAGAGATCACACCAGTGTTTTATTCGACCTACTTCTGAGTACTTTTTATTTATGGTGACTGTTGCTTTGTAAGCAGGTCATGCCATTACTTAATGGCACACCAGGACATTTCTCATACTGGGTCTGATTAAAACAGGACCAGGGAGCAGGTCTTGAGTGTCTTGCAGGGGGTTGCACAACCTTGCTCTGATGTGCACACCCTCCTTTTTGGATCACCTTGTCTCTTTATTGCTTTCTTTCTTTCTTCCAAAGTTTCAGTAAGTTCTCTAACACATCACATCTGGTTCCTTTAGCCACTTTATCTGTGTTTTAAATTCATCTTTGTTTGCAGAGTCTTGACACAGCGGGTTCCCAGTTTTAATAGTCTGCAAATGAAAGGCCCACATTTCACATGCTATTTTCAGCACTGTTCTATTAAACTGTAATATTGAAAAGAAGAGTGTCCTCTTCAAGTGCAGGGGAGCACGTTGCTTCCTCATATCTAAATCATAGCTTCTATTATAGATCTTCTCAGTTATTCCCAGGTCTCAAAACGTCTGGTGCTTTCTTCAGATCTGGAGTTCTTGGAGTTGTAAATGTGAATCTCAGCATTAATGTTTCTGTTTTTTATTTTAAGTTACTGTTTTCTGTTTAAATAAAGTGTTTCAAAATAAGAGTTTCCCTCAAGGAAAAGGCAGAGATGCCAGTTCTCCTTATTGAAGTCTCAAAAATCACCAGGCCAGCGAAAATCATCCCAAGTATGTTGTTTTGAAGGTGTCATTTTACAGTGCAGACGAGTTTCTCTTTACACCTTGTGTGTTTTGTCTTGTGTGTACTTCTGAGAGACTTTGGGCACTGGTGTGGGTTCTGTGGTCTGACTGCTCCCCAAGTGGGGGAAGTTCTTTTACTGACCATGGTACCTTCAGCATCATTTCATCCTCTCTGATGCCATAGAGAGAATCTGCCCCACCACTAATTTATATACTTGTTTTTTCCCCACTTCATGCCCCTTGTAGGACTGCATCTACTGATCTGTTTGTTTTCCAAATCTTTGCCTTGCTGAAATTGAAGTCCCATTTGTACAACTTGCTGTTACTTTTTGGTCTTGGCATCCTAAATGTATTCAAGTTTTTCAATGTTACCTTCAGGTTTAGATTTTTTAAATTCCTTTTAAGTTGGTTTCTGTAAGATTTTATATCTTGCTCCTTTATTGCTGCATTTGGGACCTTTATCTTCTAAATAAAGTCATAATTAATTCTTCACTTGTGCAGCTTTTTGTGGAGAATTCAGAGATTGGAATTGTCCAGTGTCCCTGGTACTTTCTCACTCTTCCACCTGCAAACTACAATGTTACCACTTTTCTTTTGATGTGGTGAGCTATAAATACAGCTACTTTAACTGCTTTCCTACTGTCATTCCCTTTAGCTTTTCCTGCAATTGCCACCTCTGTGTTTGAATTTCATTATATGGTCAGACTGCGTTTTCCCAGCATTTAACCTCTAGCCTGGTGGACCTCAGGGGACAAATTGCAAACTATTTTCCACTGAAATTAAGTGAAGCCTACTAATCCTGTAATGAGAAATTCAGTGGACATTGTTGGTGTCTGTGGATGAGAAGAGCTCCTTGTACCTGCAACTAGATACAGCTAATTTATGTATTTAAGTTATTTTTCTTCACTAAATGTGTGGACTATAGGTTGCTGTTATTGCCCTTTAATGAAGGTGAACAATTTCTACAGTTTTTTGATGCAAGAAAAGAGGAAGGAAATACCTGGCATACAGTGAACATTTAAGCTGTTTTTTGAAAAAACATGAAATCAAAATATCTACCTGAGGTTTAAGGTAGCAAAGAGCCACACCTTGATGTAGGTCATAAGTCTTTAAGCCTTTATTAAAGAGTTTTCTGATTTGTTATCTCTGTAAAAATAATGAAGTGGATGTGGAGAGAAGAACCAGGATGGCTGATGAGCAGGCTGGCCAGCAGCTCTTTTCTTGTACCCCATCTCTCAAAATCCTTACAAGAAGCAGTCCAGGAAATGGCAGGGGGGATTGAATTTTGTGAATGATACAGCCAATTTTCACAGGAGCCCTGAGTGTAGATCTCTCAGCCTGCTGCTGTGCCTGCTTCTCAAATTGTGGGCAGTTCATCCTTCAGCCCTGCCTCCCCCCTCTGTGCCCTGGGGGCTGCTGGGCTGCAGCAGCAGCTTCCAACCTGTCCAGTGGAGCTCTGGACATGCATCAGCCCCCTCAGGCAAACCCATCCAAAGGCACCTTCACACCACCCAGGATGGGCACTGCAGACTCAGGGTTACTCTTGCACAATTTGGTCTGTGGGAAGGAATTCTCTTTCAAGTTTGGTTTCTGAACATGTGCTTTTTTGGCATGATTTAATGAGTATTGTAGAATATAAAATAGAGAAAGTCAAAATATTACTCTGAGTCCAACAGGAAAGAAAGGCTTACTTTCTTGGGAGTAAAACTATTTCAAGAGCTAAGCACACTAATGCACTATTTACATTTAAATTAAAATACAGTATAATGATAGAATTTAGAAAGGAAGAAGGGAAAGCACAGATTTTACTCCAAGCACTTGCTGAATTTTTAGATTAGATATTAGGAAAAACTTCTGCAGCAAAAGGGCTGTCAAACCTTGGAACAGGCTGCTCAGGGAAGTACAGATGTGGCACCTGGGCCATGGTTTAGTGTGGGCTTGACAGTGCTGAGTTAACAGCTGGACTTGAAGATCTTCCAAGTCTTTTCCAACCTAAATGTTTCTGTGGTTCTGTGATTCTAATTTCTCTGCTCTTTCCCCCATATGCAAAAGGCAGAACTGACATCCAGTACCTGCCCCAAGCAGCTGCATCTTGCATTTCTGCCATGCTGAAGTGTGTGACTGCCAAGGCTGGTCCAAGGGCTGGTGCCCATGGCCATCACATCACCTGCAGGGCATTCCCACCCCCAGGACAGAGCCCGTGCTTTGCAAAAAGAGCCTGCAGAAAACACAGAGATTAACCAAGGGTAGGTGGCAGCACAGGCTGTGGTTACTGTTTTTATAGTGGGTTTATTTGTTTTTAAATCATGGCTTTTTGGGTAAATCATGTTCATCCAACTCATATGCAGAAGAATATACTATTTCGCTTTTCAGAGTGTTAAAATTGAGAGGCTTTTCTCTTTCTCCAAGCAGAGGAGCTGTGGAAGGAATGAGAGAGATGTTGTTTGGAAAGCATTCTGCAAACCAGAATGTATTTAAGAAACAGTCTTTGAGAAATAAATCACTACCTGATGATGAAAACAGCTGAGCTGGGCCAAGAGTCTTTCACGTGCCAATACACTGTCACATGACAGGAGATATATTGGAAACTGACAGGATTTGAAGCTTGCAAGGCTGAAAATGCCTACAAATTTTTATATACCTAAAGTAATAGCTGGATCAAATGGTGTCTTTCAGACTTCAAAATGCTCTCTGTAGAACACCATGAACCTGCCTAAGGTCTCAATCATTTACCTATTGTGAACAACAAAAAAACCCTCCCCAAAACCCAGAAGCAGAAATTTTATGCTACTTCTGTTCAATACCTCTAGGGACTTCAGGGGTAAAGAAGTTTCAGAGATGAATTTAGATTGATTTCAGATTTATAACCAAGCTTGAAATCAGAGTTTTCTAATAGTTTTAGGTTTCATTAAAAAAATGGCAAATCCACCATTCATCAGTAAACCAAAATATTTAATTCCCAAATAAGTGCTAAGAGGTGTCTGTCAATATTAAATTTGTTTGCAAAGTTACAGCACATTAAGGCTGACATAAGCACCAAGTGTAAAAATGGGATTAATCAAAGGATGATTTAGTACACTGAAAGAAGAATATGAAACTCAGTCTGGATAAGTAATAGACAAGCAAAGAAAGACAAGACAATTTACAAGATGTTTTGAATTAATTTAAACTCCTCAGTAGGAGAGTGTAATAAATTTCTATGAAAATAAAGTGCTTGGTTCACTGTAGTCAAATTAAAGCCAACAATAATCATGCACATCCTATAAAATGGAATAAAAATGCTAGATCTATGAAAATACAGTGTAATCTTGCATTTATCTAAACAGAAAATCACACAGGAAAAAATCCAGATCTCTGTCAATGCTTGTGTCATGATCCAGCATCATTTTGCATGAGGGCTAGGGAGGTCCCATGGCAAGTGGCTGTTTCTTGGGTCTGCTCCAAAGCTGCTGAAGTGAATGTGTTTAGTTTCACTGGCTCTGCTTGGCTTTGTGTGGACAGGTTGATTAGCAGAGTATTTGGGACAAAAAGCAGGCCATGGAGTATTCCACATCATAACCTTGTCTTTCACCTTGTTCTCAGTCCCCTGGTGCAGTGGTGGTGGGGAGGGAGGTGACCAGGAGAGGCTCACTTTTCCCATGGCTGTTTATACCCCGTGTGCTGGATGGAACAGGACAGAGCTGTGTGCCTCTAAACCTGAAATAGCTCTGCTAAACCTTCTTCCCCTTCTGCCTCACACCACATCCCCACCACAGAAGAGGTGATGCATTAAGTAAGGGGGAGGGATCAGGAGAAACCCTCCAGTCCATGCCAGAAGGATGAGGCAATTCCAGCTGCCTTGAATTTGCAGGCTCATTCTGACAGCTTTTCTGTCTCCATCTTCCTATGAAGATGAGGCCAGAAAGGAGAAAGATTTTCCTGCTCTCTGAGACTGCCCCTCTTTGCTTGTGCACTGCTGGAGGCATGGTGGAAGGAAGAGCTTTCTCTGCCTGTCTAAGATGTTAGCTTTGACCTCAATAAAACTATCATCACTTGCAAAAAGCCCCACCCAAATGCCAAATACAATCCCCAACAAAAAAACCCAAGTCACGAGAGAGAACAACATGAGAAAAACTCTAATTGCACATCTGTTCAACAGAATTTTGTGATAACTCAGCAACAGCTAATTGAAACTCCTGGATCATAAATATGCTTTCAGCCAAACTGGAGTTTACTTTCCCTGATGCTATCTCCTTTCAACTCCCCACTGCACTCAGAGGTTCTGGTGGTCAGGATTCCAACAATCTGTCACTAGATGGGAAAATTAGAAGTTGGGTTCAGTCAATTATAGTGAACCAAACCTGTGTTAATCTGCATCATTGTGTCTCCATGGATTTCTGGGAGCTCTGTCACTTTGCATTATCTGAGGACCTGGCCTTATGTAATTAGATGTTTTCACACTCGTGTGGAGATATGCCCTCCTCCAGCAGTCTGGATTACAGACTCCCATGGTTTGGAAAGAGATACACTCCTTCTTGGGAGGCAGCAGGACGCACAAGATCTGTGAATGTGTATATGCTTTCATGAGATTTCACTAAGTTACATATTCAGGATTTGTTTACATACCTGGAAATGGCAAAGAGCATTGGAAAGGGTGACCAGGAATCCCAGGATCTTTGAAGGGTCCTTGGTCTCAAATGGGCAGATGGGTTAAAGACACAGCTCCAGGCACTGCTTCTCATCACACAAAGCATAGCTCACTGAGGGCCTTGTGCCTCACAGCCTTTGGACTGCCATTCTGACATAATTTTTGTGACATTTTCATATTATTATGCAAGTCTGTAGAAATCATGACAAGACTAGGAAAACTGTTGAATAAATGCGATGCTAGTAATGTGAAATTCATCTGTGATGGATATACTTAGGTCTTTGAAGGGTTTAGCTGCTTCTGGCAATTTTGTGTTCCTTTTGGGTGATTTGAAGAGGTGTTTGCTTTGACTTGTGGGTTTAAGAAATATTTGTGCCTAGGTACTGCTTTTATAGTGCACTTCCAGAATGAACTCCATGCAGTCTTTAACCCGAGGATATAATTTTGGAGTATTGAATCACTGCCTGCAAGTTCTACAGTAGATTCTAGCTATCCCACTGTGGGAAAGCCTTGGTTTTTTCCTCTTTTCATTTTATATTTGTTTATATTAAGACCACTTTTCACTGACGTCAGAGACCTATCAGGTCAAATCTAATCCTCTATATCTCACGGTGTGCTGGATAGATTAGCCCTAATACTTGTGTTTTCTAGTCTGTGTGGAGGCAGCTTTCACCTTGTAATGATGTCCTCTCTGGAGCTAGTTCTAGGGGATGATTGAGCCTGTAGGTTCTCACCCCTCACCTTCACAGAGCCAGGGACCTTGTCAGCATCCCTCCTTTGCTGAGGAATGTGGAGCAAATGGCCATCTTTGAAATTGCTGCCAAAAGCTGGTGAATTTGCTGCACCACAGTGAACAGGTTTGAATTCCAAAGCTGCACAGATTGTTTGGAAGTCTATTTCCCTCCCCACTGGCTGCTGCTGGGGTGCTGGGCAGTTCTGCTCTCCTTTTCATGAGCTGGAAAGACTTCCTTCACTGGGGAAAAATGCACTGTGGTTCCTGTGGAGAAGTGTCTGTCTCTGTGTGGGATTTGGGGAAGAGGAAGGGATGTGTCAGAAAAAAGACCAAAAGAAAGAGCAATCGGAGACATCTGATCAGTGTCAGCAGGGAAAGATGCTGAGCACTGGCACTGGAGTGCTGAGGTGGTGAGAATAGCTGTGAGTGGCCCATGCAGCAGGAGGGAGCAGAAAACACTGTATTTCCTGGCAATTCATGACAGAATCCTTGCTCAGTGAATATTCTCCTTTAATGGAGGAATGAAGCAAGGGGTGATGACTCTGTTTATCCTCAGTGCAAGTTTGCAGGGCAGGGCTGGAACACTGACTCCATGGGAGAGCAAACAGGTTCCTGCACCTCCCAGCCCAGTGCACATGTCAGGATGAGGTGAGTCAGGGCTGCCCAGAGGCACTGGGCAGATGGGAGCAGGGAGCTGGAGGCACGTGAACACATCCCCAACGTGTCCTGGTGTGCTGCAGGACAGTCCCCTCCAGAGCTGCTGTGATTGATTCCATGGGAAGGGTCACAGCTCCAGCCCAGAAGGGACTGAAGCACCTCTCATCCTCACCCTGAATTTTCTTCTCTCTCTATTAACATTCTGCCTAAGTTGTTTTCAAGGAAATTTTTCCTCCAGCCTACTGTCCTGCCAGATTGGAGTAGCATGAAATGAAAAAAAAACATTGAAACCAACAGCACAAGTTTGGTTTTTTTGTTTGGGCTTTTGAGAATTTATAAAAGGATCTTGTGGCTCTGCTGCTGAGTCAGCACTGGCTGGATGTGATTTCTGAACGTGATTTCTGTGGTCAAACTTTACACAGAACTTTGATGTTTAATGTGCCAGTCAATTAAAGCATGCTGCTATGCTAGAAATGATGTGGTGGCTTTGTGTGGCTTGCTTGGTATTGCCAAAACGGGTCAAAAGTATCAGGAGAAGGTTTAATCTCCCTGTTTACATAGTGTCATTTTGCTTGCTTTGTGGTTCATTGCTTTCTGCTGCAACTGGGGTATAGTCTGAGAGCAGGAAGCCTCCTCTCTCCTCTGTGTGACAAAAATAGCTGGTGCTCTCTCCTGCTGGTTTGATTAAAGTGGTTATGGAGGTTCAGCTGTGCTGCACTAGAACTGACTGCTCTGCTGAACAGAGCTCTCCTCAGCTGGGCCCTGGCTGTCCTGGTGCCACCTGCTCAGGTGTGGATGTCTCTGGCCAAACAGCCCGAGAGGGTGACTCAATACTGGTGAAGGTTTCTGCAGAGCAGAATAGACCCAGTGTTGGCACAAGTGTGGTGCTGCCAGAGAAAGAGCGAGTGTTTGGGGCAGGACATTTTAAACAGTTCTGTTCCCAGGTCTGTCCTCCCAGGGTGAAGCCTCCTGTCCTTGCACAGCACAGGAGCCCCAGGAAAAGCTTCAGGAAGGTGTCACCTTCTGCTGTGGGAAGGTTTTTCACAGTGAAGCTCTGCGCACATTTAGGTGCCTTCTGACACTTTAATCAGAATGGCAAAAAAAAGAGCTGTCCAGCTGGTTTTGTAAGATGCTCAATAATGAGATTTACTTTAAAGCGGGTAAAAACCTTAGGAAGGTTTTAAGATTGTACTTTAAAGTGTAAGCTTGGTATATCTGTTCTTTTCCAAAGGGTGTTTTATTTGATTCTGGTATTAAACCAGGAGTTGGTCCAAAGCCCGTTAACATAAATGAAAAGAGTTTTATTGACTTTGATGGGATTTGGATCATGCTGCACTAATTAAATAGTAAAGTATCCATCAGTAGTGAAGAAAACAGAAGAGAGGAGAGCCAAATACTGTTGTGATGAACCCTGTGAAGTTGAGTGAACTGCAGCCAAAGTCCCAGCATCTTTATAGATGAGCTTTTCCATATTTCTCTGCCTCAGTCTTTCTGACACAGATATACCATGAATTTTTAAGAGAACTGAATTTATAAAGATCCTTACATTTATCCTGCCTATTTATAAGTTTTCATGGACACATTTATTCAATAAATATTACCTTATTCAAGGTAATCATAAGAAAAAAATGGGAAGTGAGGTGTGACAGAAGAAAAAGTTATGCTTTAAACAACATTGTAATTGGGTACTAATAATTTGCACTTACTTTGCCTGAGTATTCTTGTAAGATTCTTAAGGCACACAGATGTTCTAGATTTCAAAGAAAAGAGAAACAGCTTTTCACTGTTATTGATGTTTTAAGTAGGAGGTAAAGGAAAAGTTAATATCTTATGTGTCTGAAAAATCTGCATAAAAAGGGGTTGCATTTAAACAAATAAAATTAAAAAAGGCTGTACTGGAACTAGCCAAAAAACCCAATCATGTACAGACAGCTTAAAAATACAGTAATAAATGAATTTATATGGGCTGCTGGATGGTTGTTAAAAGGATCTGGCATTTCAAACCCAGAAATGCTGTTCCTCATTCCTCTTGCTGTGTCCCACATTGCCTGGGTGGCAGCAGTGGCCCTGGAATTCAGTAGCCTACAGCCCTGCTGAGACAGGAGCCCAGCACTCACAAAAAGCATTTATGGGAACTTCCCTATGACAGTAGGATGGCTGGAAAACACCCCTCATTTTAAACAAGTTGGATGTGTTGGGATTCAACTGTAACCATGTAAGCTGAGCTTGTGAGGACATGAGGAGCCCATCTGTGTTTGGCTGTCAGCTCTCCTTGGGTGTCTTTGACAACACAACCCCAAATGAGATGTTTTCTAAAAGCAGCTTGCTGGCATTGTTTGCCTGCTGCTGCATTTGCTGAAGGGCAGTGCTCTCAAGCCAGTTCACAAGGATTTTTCCATTTCAGACCCTTGTCATCAGGTTTCCTAGCACCCTCTCTCTTAAACTTAGCAAAAAAGAGGTTTTCCCACCGTCACTGCTCAGGTATTTATACAGAAATGATGTCTGCAATTTGATTTAGATTTTTACTGAAGTTATCAGGCAAAAATGTTGATCATACCATGATGATACCATGACCCCAACTTCTGTGTTTATAAGTGTATCTTGGCCTTCTACTTGCAAAAATCATGAGGTCTTGTCAGCTGCAGATTGGAGACTAATTTAAGTTGAATTTTAGATGAGTAGATTTGTCACTTCTGTGGTGGCCCAAACTCCTAAACAAATAAATGTTCTAATAGACTGAAATTTTGTCGAATACTCAAAATAGGAAAAGATGAAAGAACCAGTCTTAGGTCCGGCAGCTCACATGTTCTTCTGTGCTTCCAAAAATAAAGTGTCAGAAGTAGAACCCTGTGTCCCCTTTTTATAAATCTTCTCTTTCAAATCCAGTGGATAACTAATAGAAAATTTTCAGAAGAAAAGAAAAAAAAAGGCTTTATGTTTTATGTAAGAAAGATTAAGTCGAGAAGGTTTTTTTTCCCTTGAGTACGTGGGTGCGTAGGAATTGTGGTTTAGAATCAGGCTTTTCATGAGGCCTGCAGAATAAAACTGTTATTTGGGGAATTCAAAATTGTTCTTGTGCTTCTTGAGAGGGCAGGGAATGAAGCAGAAGAGATTGGCACTGAAAGATGCCACTGCACAGCAATACCCCAGAAGGGCAGGTGTCACCTTGTAATGGTGACAGGTTATAAAACAGGGCTTAGGAAGCAACTGGGAGCTGCCAGACTGCCCAAGAATGCAATTCCACTCTTTTCTGATCTGTTCTACTCCTATATTTGTTCTGTTGGCCAATTTGGGTATACAGATCTATAAGGTTATGTAAGAGTTAGAGGTTTAACCCTTCAAAGAACATAACCATTCATTAACGTGCTTTCATTAATTATAAAAAGAAAATTAGATGGAGACTCCAGCACATGGGAATATAGAGAAGGATTTGCTGTATATGAGCTTCAAAAGACAGTCTTTCAACATAAAATTACTTTTGCTCTGAGACAAGGGAAATAATCCGAAATATAATGCAAATACTTTCATTATATTTAGCTTTATTGTTTCTAAACAAAAGTATTTCTGTCTGAGAACAAATGACAAACTAATTTTTCCCCATCCTAAAACTAATTTGGCAACCGACTAATTTGTTGGTCCAAGGCTGGTTTTTAAAAAAATTCCTAATGTAAAATGTTGCCTTATGTTCCAGGCAATACTGCATGTGTTTCCATAGCAACCCCTTCTCATGTCTTGAACTTGTCAGCATCAACATATGACATTTTAAACTATAAAGCATTTGCATGTACTGCTGCTTCTTTGGACATGAGCGAGATTTGCCAAAAACTGAGTTCTTGCAGGCAGTTGAAGTTGGGTAAAGGCGATGGAGTCAGATGTTCTTTGTACCTCCTGCTTGTTTACAAAGAATAAGGAAGTTCTTTGAGTTCTCACTGAACTCAGGCAACAGGACCCAGATTCCTGCTCCCAGCTCCAAGTTCAACAACTAACTCAAAGTCTGGTTTTTCCCCTAGGACTGCTTGTCAGTGGGTTCTGTGTCTGATTCTCTGCACTGTGTTTTTTTGGGCTGTCTGACTTTTCTCAGGTGCACCTGCTTCTCTGTTCTGTGTTCAGCAGAGCTGTTCTTGACCCTGGACACACACAGGCTTTGGACAGTGATGTACACCAGATCTCTCTCTGCTGCTCTGATGCTTTTCATTTTAAACCCAGGGAATGGTGAACCCTTTCCAGGTTAAGTGCAGCCTAATCCAACTGACAGTGTATTTGCAAAACATTTGTGAAATAAAAAACTGGAGAAGGGGAACAGAAAAGCCCTAGTCAACCTGGAGGAAATAGAAGAGATGCTGTTCCAGTGAGCAGTAAAAAGAAATTAGTTTGACTAGCCAGACATAATTGTAAAACATTCTCTAGGAGTGAGCACTAATATAATTGTATGATATGTGCTTTTACTGTATTCCCTTTTTTGTCTGTAGCATGGGTTGGCTGCTGATTTGATCTTCTAAAATATGTATTTGCAGATTTGGACAAGCTGCCAAAAACGTGGCTAATACAAAAATGTCTATTGATCTCTTTTTAAAGCCTGTATTAACACTGCTGTCTGCAAGATAGTAATCACTTCTCAGTCTTTGTAGTATTTATACAGACACCTTTCTAAAGGATAGCTCCACTTTTCCAAACAGAAAGGAACACCTGTATCAGGTTTGTGAGGCAAGGTTTGGACATTGTGTGTGTGGGGATTACAGGGGTGGCTTCTGTGAGCAGCTGCTAAAATCTCCCCCAGTGTTCCCCAGTGCCACTGGCTCCCAAAGGGACTCACTGCTGGCCAAGGCTGAGCCCATCAGTGATGTTGGTGGTGCCTCTGGGATAACATAATTAAGAAGGGGAAAGACCTTGAAGCTGTGGTCAGAGGAGTGAGAATATGTGGGGGCAGCAGCTCTGCAGACCCCAAGGTGAGTGCAGATGAAAGGCAGGAGGTGCTGCAGGTGCTGGAGCAGAGATTCCCCATGGTGAGGCTGGATGAGATCCACCTGCAGCCCGAGGAGGAGCCCACACTGGAGCTGGGCAAGAGTGGGAGGAGTCCTCCCCCTGAGGAGGAAGGAACAGCAGAGATAATGTGTGGTGAACTGACCACAGCCCCCATTTCCCATTCCCCATCCCATTACACCATTGTGGGGAAGGAGGCAGAGAATTCTGGAGTGAAATTGAGCTCAGGAAGAACAGAGGGATAAGGTGGAAGGTGTTTTTAAGATTTGGTTTTATTTCTTCTTATTGTACTGTGGTTGGATTGGTAATAAATTAAATTAATTTTCCCCAAGTCGAGCTTTGCCTGTGGCAGTAATTGGTGAGTGAGCTCTCCCTGACCTTATCTCAACCTAGAGAATTCTGTTCTATTTTATCTCCTCTGTCCATCTGAGGAGGGGAGTGATGGAGTGGCTTTGGTGGGCATCTGGCATCCAGCCAGTGGCCCCCCCACCACAATACCACTCTCCTGTTTTGGCTGTCAGTGTGTATTTGGACTTATCCTTCACACGATTACATAGGAGAGAGCTGATTTATGCAGCAGGACTTGTCATGGCCTTAAACCCTCACTGCAGTGGTGCATCTCCACAGAAGAATAAAAACAGGTCAATGGCTTGTTTTCCCTTGATTTATGACTTTATGGCTTGGAGCAGGAGACTCCTTTTATTGATGACTCTGTGCATTCAGAAGATGTGGGTGTAGATTCTTTCCTCTGTCTTCACTGAAAATAGATATCACAGTGATGTTTAACTCTTAGAACTGTGCAGAAGCATCCCCCATGCACTGCTCCTTACAGGGTGTCCCTGTGCCATTCACTGCCCACAGGCACACACAATTCCTGGGGGAGCTGTGGCCCTCTGGTACTCATCAGAGGGGATGGTTTTTCCAGGTGTGGAATAAACCTTTCTCTGTGAGACCTGGGAAGAGAGGTGATGGTGGAATGAACTTCAGTGATTTGTCTAGCACTGGGCATGAACTCTGCTCCCAAAGCAGAGCAGGTACTGTTTGTGCTGAGGTCATAGCTGCAACAAAAACCAGGTATAAAACTATCTGGGCAAGTATAGTGCATGAAAAGCCCATGTTTATATTCTGGGGTGACAACTTAATCAGTAGAGATGAGAAGTAGATGCTCGAATTTCTTGTGGACTTTGTTCATAACCAATCTGGTACAGTATGTTCTTGGGCCAGTGCTTTGATCCAGCTGGGATATAGCCAGAGAGAAAACGATTTCATACTTTCAGTTTGTTAATCAGGAAATGAGATAATTTGTATAAAAAATCTCTTTTTGGAAAAAAAAAATGGAAGCCTTCTAGTCACTTTGCAGGCATTAAATTTCAGATAAAGAATTTCTATTTTGCTTGTGAACCAACCAAATCTTTAATACAAATAACATAAAGCTCCATGCTTTTTGTGTTCCTTAAATCCTGTTTCAGTGAAGAAAGTGGCCTTTCCTTCCTTTCAAACTACAGCTGCTCCTCTTGGAATTCTAGCTGTGTAAATACACTTGTTGCTCTCTTTTGTTAGTTTTCTGCAACTTTTGCTCACTGAAGTGTAAAACAATAAATGCCATCTTCGAATCCTCTTGGGAAGACTGGGAAAGTTCTGTTCTGTTTGCTGAGAGAATTTGCTGAATTGCTGAGAGAATTACCAAGTTTTGGTATTGCCTTTTTTTTGCCCCTGGTTTGTAAGGAATGCTACCATTTTCCAGAGCCGTTCTTACATGAACAGTTCTAAAGTGTTTGGCCCTTCCTTGATTCATCTTCTGATTTCATTCTCTTCTGCATGTTGGGGCCCAAGCTGAATACAGCATCACCCACTGCATCCAAGAGAAGGAAATTCAGGACCTCAGCATCCCAATATTTGTGTCTGTTGCCCTTCTCCCCTGCTGGGACTGCCACCCTCTGAGCTGCTGATGAGCTGCAGTTCCCCAGGTTCCTTCTGCCTGGCAGCTCCTTGAAAGGTGCTGGTTCAGCCTGCCTTCATAAGGAGAGGGTAAAGTTTGGGATGGTTAGAGAGACAATTTTTGGATCATAAAGAGGAAGTGGACCAAATGTGGCTTATGCAGCCTCCTCCCTCAGTGCCTGTTTGATCTCCCTCTTTTCACCTTGCCCAGACCATAGACACGAGCCATGTGAGGAAGAGGTAGTGAAGCATCCCTCTCTTTCCCATTTGTAGGAAATCAGTGGAAGTGGCAATGCTGTGGTGGCTCAAAAGACATCAGCTCAGCTGAGTTCAGCAATAAGTGACTGTTGTATTACTTTACCTTCACAATGTAGTCGTTGCACCAATTTTGAAATTGAGAATTATTCAATTATTTGGGCCAGTGCAATTAAAAACCAACAAATGAAATTGAATTTAACAATAATTTTCTTTTTATCATGTTTTTATACATCCCTTATTTTAATCTTCTGCATAGACCTTACCAAGTACATATTTCTCTTTCCTTTAGAAAAAAATCTTTTCAGTTTCTGTGTTAAGATTTATGGAAAATATTGGAAAAGGGAGGTTTCTTGGAGTAGTCTGTGTATATCATTGTATTTCAGTGGGCTTGAAATATTATATTGTATCTTGGTTCAAGTGCCACCTTTTGCAAAAGACAACTGACTCTTTTTTTGGAACTCACAGAAAATGAACATAAAATATTGACGAAACTAAATTTGGGCTGAATAGTTTAGACTATTGTACATTCAAAATCCCTTAAATACTTATGAAACAGAATAAATTGGCAAATGATGCTAATGCACCTCTAGAACATATGGGAAAAAATGGGTAAAATAAGTAAATCTTTGTTACTTTCATTACTTACAGGGAGCATAATGCCATTAAGAAAGGAAAATGCAAAACATGTGATAGCACATGCCAGACAAACCACAGTGCTCCAGCTCTCACAAGAAGCCCCCTTTTCAAGCTGTACATGGCCCTGGCCAAAGCATTCTTTTTGGACTGAGACCTTTTCATTCCTGGTTTTAGGCCAAAGGTAAATTCTCCTCTGTGTGGAAACTTTGAATAAAACCAATTCAATCATTTTTCGGATTCTCCCTCTCATCAGGGTTCTGCCCCTTTCCCATTGCTGTGCCAATGCAGCAGCTGTGAGGGCTCTGTCTTAGCTCCTTCTGAAGTGTTTTTGCACATGTTCACAAAAATATTGCTATGGTCCTTTGCCTTTTATTTCTAATATCACCAAGAATGTTTATGATGCTGCTGATTGATCTCTAGTACAAACCAGAAAATCTCCTAAAGCTGTGCTGTAGCCAGCCTAAGAAAGTAGCTGAGACCCAAATCAACCCTCTCAGAAAAGTAAAAGTTTGAAACTTCCACTGATACCAAAGGTTATGGTGGATTTTTTTTTTTAATAGAGTTATGTAGGGAACTAAAAAAAGTATGTGGCACCTAAGTGATGCCTCCAAATTCACCTGAGCTCTGGTCTTAATTCACTTGACCTCAACGGGTTTAACTATCTCACTCACTGGGGCTGGGGCTTTGCAGATCCCACCTGCCTCTTTGGTAGGTGAATACCTTTGGATGTGTAACCCCACAGAGCTGGGTTTCTGAACTTTTGGCTTTTGTTGGATCTCCTTCATAGGCTCCTGAGGAAGTGAAGTCATGCTGGGCATCACTGTCCTTTTCTGAATTTGGCCCCAATGCCTTTCAAAATGGTTTGTTTATGGTTTGTTTTTAATGCTTAAAAAAAAAATTTAAATTATCTGTATCTGTTCTCTGCAATAGCAGGGGTGAGCATTGCTGTACTAGCAAAGAAAGAAAAGTGGAACCAAGGACTTCACCTTATCCAAGAGCTCTTGGATGAGGCAAAGTGAACAGGTCAGGCAAGAGAAAGAGGAACCAATGCACTTTTCTACTGTTATTTGAAAGTAATTTTCAGTTTCATTTGGACTGGCTTTCACTTGGTGGAAAGACATTATCTCATGAACTTGCTTGATTTTAGAGATTTCAGAGCTCTTTTCATTTGCATGACATTATACCTTGGTGTCGTCATTCTGTCACATGGACCTTCCCCTGCTCAATTCTGGCTTTGTGCACCTGGATTTTTCTAATCAGGCAAGAATGGTGGATACAGAATGGGTCAGTTTGGGATCCTTGATAGGCTTAAGTGTGTATGAAGCTGAATCTAAATAGCCAATTACTTGCTGTGGCTTATTTAATTTCACTCATTTTTTTTTTTCCTGATGGTTTATAAAGTATTCATACCACGTTTTCCCTAATTGAGTTAAGTTAGTTCTTCCTTTTCCAAAAGGAAATATGCCAAGCTGAAAGGTTTCAAGTGAAGACTGTAGTCATATTGTCATTTTTTCATCATCTTGACTACAACATTTAGTAGTGGAAAAAACTTATAAAATTACATGATAAAGTGCTATCAGACATTTAAGGAGGACAAAACCAAATGGAACTGTCAGGAGACAAATCTGGCCCCTACAGCAATTATGTCTCATGCAAGTCTCAACTGTAATCTGGGTTTCCATTCATTAAATTGCAGATAAGGAATAATCTCTTCTTAATGTAATAATGCGGGCATTTGTGTTTTTGGGAATGAAGACTGGTCCTGAAGAAACAAATGCTTTATTTCAATTTGGCTGGATACTTTGAAGATTTTAATTAAGAAAAAAAGAGAGCCTTTTCATTTAAAGAAGTAAATGTTGAGTTACTACTTGAATGCAGCGAGAGAAATTTATTGTTGCTTTTCCTTTGTTTGTTTAGTTTAAGTTTGGGTTTTTTTTTTTAAAGTGTTTGTGTGTCGAAGGCTGTAATTGGCTCTGGAGAAGGCCTTTTACTTGTGTTTCCCAGTCATGGATGTCTGCACTTATCTCATTCTTGGCATCCTCCCATTTCAAAGTACGACGTGGCAGTAAAGTATTCTGAGGCAGTGCCAAAGAGCAGATTGTTGTAGGGAAAAAATTGTTCCTTATATGTTGTGCTGAACTCTTAAGCTTTTAAGGAATTGAACTTACCCACTTTCCCTATAACATTGGAGGAGAGGTTAGTTGCCACCCAAAATAACAAGTTGCTCATGGGTGCTTTTGTGTACAGCTCAAATATTTGGGTGAGGAATAACTTTGGTCTGTGGCCCTTTACCTGTTCCCCTCCCGGAACGTGGCTCGGCTGAGTTGGAAGCGGTGCCTGTGGGAAGCAGGGAGGGGTCTGGCATCACCCACGTGTGGTCTGCTCTGCTCAGCCTCCGAGGCAGCTGCTGGGCTGGGGAAGGTGGTCATAATGTAAGAAACCCCGTGCAAGTCAGATTTGCTTTGTTTCTATTAATCTGATATTTTTGGAGTTTTTGTGAGTGAGTTTTAAGAGGTGGAAGTGAAAATGAATGAGGGTTAAAGAAGGAGGAAAAGCTGCTGATTTTAAACACATGGTAAGCCTTCCTTATAGCAGGGTTTTGCAGAAAATAAATCCTCTGCTAGTTTCCTGTGGGATGGATTAAGGCGTTAATTAATGATTTTGGATATAACTCTATTCCAATGTTATTCCTGTACCTGAGAATGTGGAGTGTGGTTACAGAAAGGGAGGAACCTCTCACTTCCTATCTGTTGATTCATAAATCCATGTATATTAATCTATGGGAATCTACACTGGAAATGGAAGGGATCACATCATATTTTGGTAAAGTGTTATATCTGGGTTGGAATAGGAGAAAGTGGTGGAAAGTCTGTAGCTGGGAAGAGGAGATTGCTTTGCTTCAGTGTCATGTGGACCATCAGCAGTGCTGGGTGAAATGGTGCAAGAGGGCAAAGTGGGACTATCTACAAAGAATTAAAACAGGAGATGAAGGAGAACAGTATTTTTAATCATGTTTCATCTGAGGCACATATTCATTGTCTCAAGACAGATTTTAAGATTTTGTCCATATTTGAACTGGAACAAGAGAACAGTTTTTCTCCAGTTTTGCATCTGACTTGCATCCAAAACAGATTTGGATGGGTGCCCCACCTGAATTGTTAAGGACTTGGAAGAAATCTTTAAGTCTTGGCCTACTTCTGGTTAAAATACATTCTTCTGCAATGGAGCAAAAGTATTTTTTTAAATAAATGAAGTAGACAGGAGGCGGATATAATTTCAAGAGATGAGGTTAAAGTTTCAAACATCTTTTAAACTGATCTATTTTTGATAGGCAGATTACTAAGACTTGACTGTTGGGCAGGTTTATTTAAACTCTGTGTGGTATTGAGAAAGCTGCGCCATCAATGCAGGGAAATGTGAGTTTGGGCACAGCATTTGCCTTATTTACTTGAAAAACCTCACAGTGCACCCACTACACAGAATGGTTCTCCTGCTGATTATGTGTTTCCTGTTCTGTTAATTAGGATGTCACTGCTCTTCCATATCTCATTTCTTACAGTAATTTCTTAATGAGTCAGTTGAAGTTTTTTGGGCATGGGAAATCTGGTGAACTGGCTAACGTTTCCCTCTGATATCTGTTTTGATATCAATTATGCTTCAGCTTCCAATTAAGCAGGTCAGGGTGCATTAGCAAGTTTCCTGTTCATGGCAAAATACTGCATAGAGAGATGGCATAAGACTAAATTCAAGATTATCCAAAGTAATTGGGACAGAAAATTATTTAGTTTGCCTTGCTGGAATTAGTCTGACTTATTGTTGAAATGCTGCCCGCCTTAGTTCAGTTCTCTCTGTATTTCCAGGCAGAAGAAAGCCATTTGCAGCAGACTGTAATCTTTAATAGAGTTGTATTATGCAACTGAGTAAACCAGGGTGAGGAAGACTGGAGCTGAACTCCCTGAAAAAGTATGGGCTGAAAATGCAAAAGAGATGAACTTGCAATGAAAAGGCCAAAATTACACATGATCTGTTGACCAATAGGCTCTGATATTAAAGAATGGTGACTAAGGATATAATTTGGGGGAAGAAAAATAGACAAGTCCTATACCACTGAGTTATTCTCATCACTGTTTTGTACCTTCTTTTCTAATTTATTTCTAATAGCATCATAGACAATGTTCATCCTTGTCATATTGACTTGCAGGACAAGTGAAAATTATGTCTGCGAAGCTTTATTAGAATATGTTAATTTGGCCAGGCTGTGTAGGATGTTCTTGGAATGTAGCAATTTGTACACTAAGGAAAACGAGAATTTTTTCAAATTAAGTGATAAAATTTGGCAGCATTTCTTAACACAAAATATATGTTGAGCTGTATCTAGAATGAAAACATGACTTTTAATTTGAAAAAATTGCTTTGCGTTTATCAGAGATTCTTCATACATCTGGTCATGTTCAGAAATGATCAGGGAAAAAAAGTCTGAAAAGCAGTATATACCTTATACTTTTACCTTAACTGTACATTTCCAGAGTCTTCACTCTTTTTTTTACTTATTTCTTGTGATGGCTAGGGATTGTGTAGGTTCAATGGAATGCATTAGTATAACTCTTAATAATAGTATATATCTTGGGCTTATGTTCTTCCAAAGTGAGAGAGCTCTTCCCCCTCCTCCCATATGAAAAATGAAATTGAAATCTATGTATCTGAAAGATTTTTCTATGCAGAGTCCCTGTTCTTCTCTCACTACAGAGAAGCTCTTCAGACCTCAAGCACTGAGGTTGAATGAGGCATTCCACACTTGTCTCCAGGCTATGGACTAGATCCAAGAACAAGACAATGAATTTTTAAACTGCTTATATAGAAGTTTCATATGTACTGATACCTTTCTTTGTGCATTTTTGAAACCTGCCTTTGAAAACCTTATTATGCCTTATTATGCCCTAGGAAATCACTGGATGCTGTTCCACCAGATGTGTGTGCACCAATTTCTCCTCTATAGGATTCTGCCTTCCTGCACATCTGACAAAAAATCTCTGGACCACAGCTGTCATTTAGCACTTTGAAATCGAATCATCTTTCATTACAGTTGGTATTTCTGACCTTCGAGACTGAAATTCTGAATGTGCCCCCTTGTTGGCATTGGGCTTTATGCTGTGCTCTAGGCAGTAATTTGCTGAACCACTCCTGTGCCTTCCAAAAGCCATTTTGTAATTAAAAAATTCTTCAACAGAGATAGCTGCAAGGAAAGTAGAGTATATAGCAGACTCCTAAGGCTTCTGGCTTTCTTTCTGTATCAGGGAAAGGTTTTGGAAAAACTTTGATTCCTAAAGGCTGAAACAACAGCAATAAAAAGTGAGATAAAACTTGATGAAAAACTGATACAGCTCATGAGACCCAAGGTGTTATCCTCAATAAAGGAAACACTTCCTATAGATAGCACAACTTGATGTTGTGTGTAAAGTCCTGGTTACATTACATATGTGTCACAGCACTGCTTAATTTTCTTAAATGATGATGGGATAGACTCTTCCCAGTATTCCTACTTAGCAGACGGACTCATGCATGGCATACTGGTAACTGGTTTTAGTTGGTGTATCCTTTCTGTGTGACACAGAGTGGTGTTATTTTACTCAGGGATAAAGTACTTAAGGCGTTCTTAACCCCTTCTTTAATTGTCTTTGAATTAGAAGTGCTGCTTCAGGTGTAACATCATGGCTGTAGCTTCCTTGGGTTGATGATACAGGCAGCTGCAGTCAATATTATGGCTAATCCAGCCCACAATTTCAATGGAATGAAAGGAAGATGAGTGTTTAAAATTAGGTAATTTTTAAGTGCTCAGATAGGGATTTGAAGAGCCAAACTTCCACACAGAGCTCAGTGTTCCAGTTTTACTTTAACTAGTGGTGATGGAATTCGTTTTGTTTTGTTTTGTTTTCCTCACAACAATGCAAGAGGATTTTAAACCACTTCTGCTTTTGTGAAGAGAGGAATAAGGGGTGCTCAGGACACCAGCATGCAGGCAGAAAAGAGAGCAGGGCTGTGTACAAGAGTAAAAGTTGTTCTTTTCTTTCAAGATGAGCCATTCTGAACTTAAAAAGCTTATTTTCATTTCTTAAGGCAAACCTTCGCTCAGGTGGCAATGTTAAATTTCTTGTGCTAATGTAAATCTTCTACGTGGTTTCTTTTCCTTGGACTTTTTATGGCCCCCTAAGTAAAAGGAGAAATTAAAAAGCATCTACTTGTTTACTCTGGTCCTGTCAGCTGAAATAAATGTCCCAATTTATCCCAAGCCCTGCTTACACTCAGGAAGTTCAGTTAGCTGATGGTAAATGAACCTGGGTCATCGTTCATTAGTCTCTGTAGCTGGACAGAGTGTTCTGTGTTCTGCTCTACCTTTTTTTCCCTCTTATATTTAAATGCTCTTACTTGTTCAGGCTTACTCTGTCCCCTGAGGCTCCTTATGAAAATGAGATGATGCATCTTAGCCTATTCTGTTAAGCAAAACTGTCTGAATAAAATACAGATCCATGTCCCATGACAATACCTGACTGCCATGGTGGGGAACTCAGGTCCCTCAGGACTCACATGCTCCTTTGCCTTCTCCTTTGATCTTGATGAAACAGATGAAAACTTGCTTTTTTTAAAATTACCCTTCCCTTGCTCTGCCGTAGTTTGAAGGGAGAGTTCAGAAAAGCTTTAAGTGATTTTAGAAGACCACTGTGAGGCACTGCCAGATCCCTGTGTCCGTCCCATTGCCAGGGGCCATGTGGAGCATCTGTGTCAGTAGCAGAAGGAGCTGGAGAGTCCCAGCTCAGAGACCTGCACAGAGGCTCGGGCAGCAGAGCATCGCTGGAGATTGGTGCTGGAATTCCTTCTCTCCTCTTGGCATATTTTGCTGTTTGGCTCCCAGAGGCAAGGTCTGCCTCTTATGTGATGATGCTGCTTCCCATTATGCTAAGACTACTTTATGGCCAGGGCAGGGAGTTGTGGTAGCAGGCTTAGGCAGTGGGCTTGCTGTCCCAGCTAATGCATTTGTGCCTAGAGCTGTTTTGATATATTCCCTTACTTCCATCATGATTACAAATGCCTCATCTCTTTTTTTCACTGCTCCCAGCCTACAATTTAAGAGAAATTCTGCCTGAAACTTAGGAGAAGATGATGAAAGAGGAAGGGATTCTTTTCTCTCCAGTTATCCATTTGTTTCTTAGCTTTGTGTGAGCTTTTTCTTCTGTCTTTCTTTCCTGTCATACTGAGATTTGCAGGCAGTTTCTCATCCTGGTCCTCCTCCTTTGATCCTCCTCCAAAATAGAAAATAGTAACCCCCTTTCCCCCCAAAGACATGCTTTTTAAAGTGCTTATTTGTAATCCAGTCATAAGAACTTAATCTATTTGTAAGAATCACAAACTGAGATTTCACAACCTATTTTATTTATCTATTTTATTGTACCTGCCAAGACTTTAATCTCAAGATATTTCCCTTTGCTCCTGAATTTTGAAATAACTGCTGTCATGGCCAAATCACATATCCCAATGCTGACACCCACTCTGTCCAGACTACTTGCCCTGCACAGAATGTACTCTTGTGTTTGGTGTCATCCTCCAGCGTGACATTGCTCTGTGCAATGAAAGTTTCCTTGTGAACTGCAACAGCTTCAGGAACTTGACTGAACAAAAAGATGAGCCTGGCTTTTATAGGAGAGCATCTGAAGGATAATATTTACTACTTTCTTTAATTTGTAACTTCTCTGTGTAGCTCAGCTTATTGAGATGGAACTTCACTGGAAGCTACTGATGTTGGGAAAGGCTTGTGAATGGGTTGGAAGTGATGCCTGTCTTTAGATAGGCTGCAGATATAGATAGATCCATCTTGGATTTGGGGTTTGATTTGTTTTTAGAACTTAAGTTACAGCTTATTTTGTATGCCTACACTTTTCCACTGCAGTAGAATACATCTTTTATTGGTCTGCTTTGAACAGGGTAAATCTGGATAAAGTTAAAATAGTGAGAACATTGGTCAGATTATATTCTTAGTATTTCCGAAAATTATTTCCTTCCCCTTTATGCCCCATAGGGAATTGATGCAAAGTGCCCTATGAAAAGAGCCTCAATTATTTAAGGACCTCAAAGAACTTTATGTAAACTAAGGATTTTTAAGAGCATGGAGTGGAAGAAGCCTCCAGAGCTGCCGTGTGCCTTCAGCTGCTGGAGCGGGTGCCGCGCACGTGCGAGGCTGTCCCTTTCTCATCTCCATTTCACAAACCAGCAATCTGTGGCAATTACACAGATGGGTCAGTGGCAGGACTAGCACAAAGCCAGGGTTTTGTCTTGCAGTTACACTATGCTGCCCTCTAAACAGAATATTCACCGAGTGTAGGAGTTTCCATAGCAGTTCTGCCAGTTTCTACAATCTCTGTGTGTTATGACCGTGAAGATTACGAATAGCGTGGGACGATGCCAATAATTTTTCTTACTGTAGATTTCTGAAGCAAATGGAATAATTCAACTGAAATTCATTTTGTGATACATATATTAAACAATTTTATTCTTAAAATGTTCTTCAGTGTTTTACAATGGAGATATTGAAAGGTACAACTCCCTGCTGTGAACTGATGGAAACAGGCACTAACTCTTTTGTGGTCAGTGAAATTGTTACACGAACACAAGGAGCCTAAGGGCCCATTTTATGGTCTGGTGTCTGTTTAGGAAGCTGCTTGAGCTGGAGGATAGAGTTCTGTCTTAGAGACATGTAGCCACAAGTCATTATGAGCTTCCTGCTAATTCAGGAACTACAGGAACCAAATCACGCTGCTCTCAGTGCTGTGTTGATTCTGCAGCCTCTGTGCATTGCAGGAGTCGAAGAGAGAGAGGTTTCCCTACATGTAGCTCATTGTTAAGAAAATAGCAAAGAATAAATATCCAAAGGCAAAGGAATCGCTAACAAACATCATGGAAAGTTGCAGATGATGAAAGTGAACATGCAGGAGTAGTTACTGGCTGTTGGCCTTTCCAGCCAAGAGTGTACTTCTTATTATGAGGCTGCCTCATGGGCTGGGGATAATTAGGAAGTTTAAGTACAAAAGAAGGAGGAGATGAGAATCTTTTCATTACTAGAGCTTTTGGAAAACAGCTGAAAATGTTAATAAACTTTCGCAAAGCATTTAGTGAGTAATTTTTCTGATCAACTTCTTTTTTGCAGCTAGTTTACCAACATGCAAATGCTCTTTTAACAGCAGTCCAAACTATTGTTAGAGTTACTGAAGGGTTCTCACCCTAATTTGTGGCTTCATGTGGATTGCTGACCTCTCAGCACAACACTTGAGTAGCATGGATCAGGCCAGAGGAATTTCCTTAGTCTCCAAAGGTATGAATGTTGACATTGGATTTGATTTTAGGAAGTGTGAAGCACTCCAAAATCCAAGGATGTTAATAGAAAAAATATGGAACAAAATCCTCTTTCTGCTAGAGGTGTGTGGAGCTGATTGCCAGTGGGACTGGGAAGCAGAGGGCAGGATTTTCAGTTCAGATCTTAAAATACCTTAGAATAAGATGGATGTGGTACTGAGGAATGAAAATGTTTGGTGTAGTCAGCAAGTAGAGAGATATGAGGAGAATTAAAAATTGTGTGTCTGCCCTTTCCTTTGTGGAAGGGTTATGGAGCTAATTTTACAGAGTGGTTTGAAACTCTTTCATTCATCAGTACTAGAGATGATGTCAGGAAAAGGAGTCAAGGTTGTTTGCCCTTAAAAACACAGGAAAAAATGTCTTCTTAATATAAAGATATTTATTGATATAAAAGTGTTTGTGAAGTGTGTAAGTCAGAATCATGATGTGTAGTGTAACTGTTAATGCATATATAGAAATACTATAGTGAGCAAGTGGCATTATAAATTCTAGGGCACATAACAATGAATTATCCCAGTGACCTAAATAATTTTCTGTCAGGATTTTTTTTTCCCTTTTACATTTTCAAATTGTCTGTAGTAAATCTTCCATGTGTTTCACTGAGATTTATTCTTAAATCCTCACACTATTTACCCCTTAAGGTTGAAAACTTGAATTTACGATAAGCAGCTGTAGAAAAATACATGTTTCCCTTCCAGACAAGCCAACTACTTCTAACACTTACCTGACTTTAAGGGGGAGGATGTGGGAGACATGAGGCTTTGCCATTTAGGCTCCATTAAACATATACACTTAGTGCTATAAACATGATGTTTAATGTTGTTCTCACTGCTTGCAGTTGTTGTGACCTGGCAGGTGTATTTGATGGAGTCCTTGGAGCTGTAGCCTTGTCACCAAGCATGTGTAAAAAATAACTGATTGGAATAGCAATACAAATGGGGATTGTGAAATAAGCTCATTGTAGTATGCTGGAATTACTGGCCTATGATTAAATATTCTATTAAAATATGCACTTTGCATCGGGTAGCAGGGGTCACAGGCAGGGACAAATTTCATGTGCATAAAATATTCCATTACACAAGCAAAGCATAAAGGAAGAAGAGCTATTCTTAAACAGTCATTATTTGGTTGCAAAACAAGGGGGAATATTAAGATTTATCTGCTTTTCTGGCAAGCGTGAAATTCCCTAATCCCTTTGAAGAACTCCAAAACCTGCCATATCACTGCCTTGTGAACACAGCTTATAGATATCATTACTGCTAGCAGTTATTTTGCAGAGAATTTGGGCAGAACCTGCTCTAGGAGAGGTCTCACATGTCAAAGTACAAATGCTTATGTGGCTTTATGATTTCTTCTGTAACTTTTGATCCAGACAGCTCCTGGGCTGAACACCAAGGCTTCTGCTCTCTTTTGCTGGGTTTAAATTCTCCTGGGGATGTGTTGCAGTAAAGCCAATTTTAAGCATTCTGGCTCAATCCTGCTGTTCCACTCCCAAGTACAGAATAATGCAAAAAACTAATAAAACCGATATTTTTTAGTTATTCACATTCTCTTTTTGTTTCTTGATACTGAGCATACCTTTTTGGTTGTATTAAGTTTTGTCTACATGTTGTGATTGCTTTTTTTTTTTTTAAGCCCACTGTATGAATATAAACATGTAAGTTTAAAGACAGGAACTGAAACTTGATCCTGTGGGGCTTTGGACAAAATCAGGAGAGTGAAGTTAGAGTTGCTGACAATTAAACAGGCAATGGATTTCAAAAACTTCAATAATTGATTTCTGGGAGTCTATTAGATTCCTTCTGTACCATATCCTGCTCCCAATGGGAACTGGAGGAGCAGGCCCTCTGGCTGACACTCAGTTGCTCAAAGTGCTGCTGTAATTTGAATAATCAGTAAGGGCTGTAGAAGTCCTTCAGTGAGATCTCCAGGGTCTGCTCCCACCACGGCTCCGTGCTCAGCCCTGCAGGCAGAGTCCTTCCAGTGGGAGTTTCTCCCTGACACAGTGATCTGTCATTTGTCCCAGAGCTCTGCTTTTTTGAGCCCATCAATGGACAGTGGCACTTCTCAACCTGCCAGCAAATATTTAGGATGTGTCGGGATTTTTCCCTGAGTTCTCATTTTCTTGCTGTGGATGGACAATGCACAGAACATCCCACCATAATATGTGATTTCAGTATTTAGCGAGGTAGAGAAAGCCATCTGCTTTTGAGTGTTTCAGTTCCCATTGTGAGCTCGAGGTGAGAATCCAGTCTGACAGGATTTTGGTTGCTTTCAGCATCTGGAGTTTGGGCATTTGTGATTCTGATCTGTCCTGTTTTAAGTTTCAGATTTCCTTGTAAAATTTTGAGGAATAGTGGTGTGTTAACTAGAAAAACCTGACTTAATAGTGGGAGAGTGGAATAGCTTCATGCTTGGATATATTCCATAAAAGACCACTAAGTTAGGCTCTGTGTCTAGGATTGTGTGGTTTTGTGAATGCTCTGGAAGTGTCTTTTTCTCTCTGCAGTCCATCATCCATTGGACTTTGTGATATGTTTTGAAGAGGGTCACAAAATCACTAAACCCACCAAACCTATAAGCAGGAAGATAATTTCTGTATCATCTGATGCCCTGTTTCCCTGGAAATTGTTAGATGTATGCACTGGAAAATATATTGATAATAATGGTAAAACAAAAATTAAGAACCACCTCAGCTTTCACCAAATACTAAAATAAGTATTCTGTGCTTTCCACAGTCTTTGCTCGTTGGAATTGATTTTCTGCTGAAGCATGCCTGCTGTGCAGCACTGGAATGAATTCCTGTAGTTTTACAAATTGGCTAGATTAGAAGGTCCAGCTTTACATGTCAGGAGTGGTTGTCAGATTCTTCAGATAAATGGGGTACTGCTTGTCTCAGGATTCTGGCTGGTTCTTAAGGCATGAGTGTATGGAGGTCTGGGGCTTTTTTCTTTCTTTTCTTTTACTTTCAGGCTTTAATGGAAATGTCTAGAAACTGTCAGGGATCACAAGTGGTAGCTGGACAATCAGAGGCCTGGACTGCTTTGGCTGCAGCCTGTGCAGCTACTAAGAGCTTCCAGGGGATGAGATGCTGAGACTTAAACCAAAGCAGGAACTCGTAGGAGTGTCAGTGGTGACCTTTCTGGAAGATGGATGGCAGAACTCTTCCTCTTGTAACATCAGAAGAGCCCACCAGAAGGTCTTCAGGAAACAATATTCCCATCCTTATCCTCTCCTACCCAGTAACCCCATGAACAGGATATTCTTCTTGAAGGACCAGACAAGCTCAAAAGTGGTAAAATTGTAGAGTAGACTTCCCTTTCCAAATACCAATTTCCCCTTGGCATCCCATGGAAACGCTTCCATGTGAACTCTGGGCTCTGGGAATGGATGGAGAGAGATGGTTGTAGCCTGTGGTTTCCTCATGGATTTCTTGAGTCTGAGCTGCCTGGTCATTGAGAGGGCACTGATGTGTGTTCAAACACACAGTGGTTAAAGTGAAGGGGAAAAAAAACACCTTTGTTTTTAGTGAAACATCTGGAATGCAAAAGGCTGGTGTGAGAATAGGAGCCAGGCAGAGTCATCTTCTGCCAGTTCAGTGTAGTTACAAAAGGGAGACAACTAAAATAAATAATGAGGGAGCAAAATAATGTGGTCTCCATTAAAAAATAGAAAGGGGAAAATAGAAAATAAATAATTTGCCATCTCACAACTGGAATATTTCCTCAGAGAGCTACCTGGAAACTTCAGAGGGAATTTCCCAGTAGTGTTTGGGGATGTGTTCAGGCAGGGTTGGAAACCAGAGGCTTGAATGTAGGGCCAAGGGAAGCATGTCAGTGCTCATGGAAGCACCGGCAGCCTTAGAGTTGGCCAAGGCCACAAACAAATTAAAGGAGATGGGTAGGATCAGGTCCCAGAGCTGGGCACAAAATGTAGCCAGTGAGCCTCTGCTGATTGTGCCTGGAACAATTGTAGAACAGTTTTATAACAATCCTCTCTATCTTCAAACTCCCCATTTTTTTCATTTGCTGTAAGTAAGTTTTGTACATGCCAAGAGTGTCAGATAAATGCCTGTTTGTTTCAGCCAAACATGTATTTAGCTGACTTCTAAGCCATTTTGTTCAAATGAGGGCACATTCATGGAATGAATCATAGAATGGTTTGGGTTGGAAGGGGCCTTAAAGACCATCTAGTTCCAACCCCCTGCCATGGCAAGGACAATTGCCATTTGTATTTATACTTATAAACATTGTCATTTATATTCTCAAATTGAGAAGATGATTGTGAAATCTGACTCCAATTTAACTCAGCCCATGATTAAGTTTTTTGGACAGGGAATGTTTTTGTATTATGTGTAAAATGATCTGTATGTTTTCAGTGCTGTATAAAAGCTGCTAATAATAATTCAGAGAACCTTTTGAAAAGAAGTTCTGAATCAAGTGTAAACAAACTGTAAGTGAATACCAATTTCCTGGAGTAGCTTTTACCATTTTTAGGTTCCCATCTTATGTAAAGACTTAAAATATGCAATGATTTCATATAAACAGACATAAATACATGGAAGTTGGAAAGAAACTGAAACATGAATTTTGAGTATGTGAGTATTACTTTGCAACCTAGTGTGATGTGCAAAACGAAAAAAGATGGTTCAGTTGTACTCTGAACTGCAGAAAACAGCAGAATGAAGCTCTGAGCTGTTAAATCCAACCTGCAGTCCTTCTGAACTCAATTTAGGTCTATGGCCCTTGAGTCAAAGGTGTGATTGTAGCTTGTGTAGACCACATGCAGTAGCTCTGACTGAATGGAATATTGGTCATAATATTGCTGAGAGACCACGAGCTTGAAGGAGAGGCTACAACCCCTCCAAAACAACCTGTAACTGCAACCTCCCTCATCCCAAAAGGACTGATGAACCTGAGCTGAACTTCATGGTGAAATGAATACGCAAGGAACCTGTTTTAAACTTGCATGAGCTGTAGGCATGATGTTAGGAAACAGACAGATAATCCATAGAGTGTAGAGGGAGGTTCATCCACTAAATCCAATTGCTCAGAAAATGAGATTTGGTGAAAAATCCTCAGATTTGTTGTTTAGTTTCTCATCATGTTTGGGTTTATATCTACCCCCTCCCCTGAGCTCTTAAGATTGTGTTAAAGTTCAAACATTTCTTTGCAACCACAACAGCTCGAGCTGTTTTGTTTTAAATGCAGGGAGAGAATCACAGGGAGTTATGCTCCTGCCAGAGCAGGCTTTAAAAGAAACCCCTGCTGGTATCATAACAACAGTGATAAAATTGTGAAATGAGTTCTTTCCTCTAAGCATGAATTGCTTGAACTTTACAGTGGTAGAAAACAGACTTCACTGGGATAGTAGAAGCTGTGGTTGTATAAGGGTAAACCACTAATTTTGCTGTCTGTTGCTTTTCATCAACAGTAGTGTTCTGTCACCTTGAATTATAACTTGCAAATCTTATATTCAGATTGGAGCTTAACCTTGAATTGAGACTAAACCTTTAGATGGGGCCTCTGTGGCAAATTTGCAGGAGGTATGATGTGTAATACCAAAATAATATAATACAAAGCTATGGATTATGGTACTATTACAGAACTGAGGATGTAGAGAAGAACAGCCAGTGAATGGCAGTGACAATCTGTAGCATTTCCACAAAACTCCTCCTCATCTGAGTCTCTGGAAGACCAGACTATTTGTATGGCAGCGTGGGAATGAAATGAAACTGTGTTCTTGGGCCCTGTGATGGACCTCACTCCAGGGGAGGGGAGATGGAAAGCCATACTGAGATAGTAAGATCTATGAAATCATGAGTGATCAGGAGGAGGTCCTATGTCTCTATGTAACAACTGAGATATCAAGTAAAACTTAGAGAAAGCAGTTTCAGACAGGGACAAGGAAGCCAGATCAGCACAATAAAGCCATGGAACTATTTGCTGATGATGCTGTGGAGGGTAAAGTGCTGCAAGAGTTCAAAAAGTCATCAGAGAGTCACAGAAGGAAAATTGACTAAGGGCTGGGAAGTATCCATTCACCAGCACTGCTGCAGGAAATCCCAGACTAGCACTTTGCTGGAAGTAGGAGGTATATTCTGGAGAACATCACTGCTTGCTTGCAAGTTTGCAGGAAGTATAATGTGTAATACTTAGACTTACATAGTTTCTTAGGAAGCTGTTACAGGACACCTTTGGAAACAGGATATTGAACTTTTATTAGGGAGTCTCAAAGTACTGAGAATATTTGTTCTTATTGTAACTGAGGACTCTTGGGGCTTCACAGACAACCAGTAGGCTCACAAACACTGCTGTCATATCGTTCTCTATCATCCTCTATTTAGACTGAAAAACTCTGTGTCTGTCTTGGCCCATTGAGGACAGACATTTGATCTTATGCATCATATATTATGAAAAAAAGGCCCATATTCCTCCACAATCCAACCAGCACATCTCTTTAGTACTGTTAGGAGTGGCTTGGAGCTTTGCTGTTAATGCAGTTCTCATAACTTTCCTATATTATATTGTCCAAATAGCCCATCACTCTCCATGTATTAAATTCTCAGTTTCTTATTATGATCTTCCTCCATCTTCTGTTAGTTGGCATCAAAGATTTTCAGACACTGGAGAAAATGTTTTATTTTTCTAACTTACCATTTGCTTTAGCAGTATGGGGTTTGTGTTCACTGTGATATTTTTAAGATGTTTTCTTGGCATAATGACTGATTTACAAGAAGTTGAGAAGATACAAAAAAGCCCAAGATGGGAAATTAAATTTGATTTAATTTCTTGGCAATGTGAAAATTCATTTCCCCAGTCTTTTCAGTTAACAGGGCAAAATTTCAGCCTATTCCCAAGCTATCAACATTCTTGGGTCTTTCAGTGGCTGCAAATCCGTTTCTCACGATCCATGTCATTGGGACAGGACAAGAAGTGACCATGTAGGCTGCTCCATTCCATGCTTTTATTGCTGCTCTGACTAATGGGTGTTCAGAGACCCCTTGCTAATGGGATGTTTTGCTTATTCATAAAATTTCATCAATGCCAATTTCTGAAGGAATGTCTTGGTCTACGTGCAGCGTTGAACCCAGAGGCAGGAATTTGGCAGGCCTAATAATAAGTCTTGAGTATTGAGAATTGTTATGTCTTCCTCACCAATACATCTAAATAATTGTTCATAATTAACTCTGGCAATCTCTCTTGTCCAAGCAAAATTCATCATTTTGTAATTCCCTGGGGCCTTTGCCAGCTTTCCCGCGAGGAGTGTTTGGACTGTGTGTGAAGAGGTTGCAAGGGCAGCTGAAACAGGCAGCAGACGATTCTTCCAATTAGTGTGGAGTGAGTGTGATGCCCGTCCTTGCTGGGAGTGTGCCTTTGCCACCCTGGCACTGGGGCAATCATCAGTCCCTCTTTGTAGTGGATAGCACTTGGACTCAGTGGAAAACAAAGCCATCAGGCTTTTCAGATCTTACTTGTTTTTTGTGGCACACTGTGCTGGTTTAGGACAAATTTGGGAGGAAACCTCTGAAAGGGGTCCCTCCAAAAGACAGATTTAAGCTACCCCCTCCCCCACCTGGTTCGGGAAATAGATTTCCTTGGAGAAAAGTGGAAAAAACTATTTATTTAACAAAACAAAAACACCCACAAGCATAAAGAATGACCAAATCTACACAATAAACCCTCTTGCTGTTCTGGAGAGATGACAAATTCAGAAAAGTCCTTTCAGTGGGTGTGTCCTCAGCTCTTCTCTCAGTCTCGAGCCCGGCATCTCAGCTGCAGTGCAGCTTGGGGGCCCCCCAGTGATGGTCCTGGTGTCCCCCAGATCGAACAATAGCAGAATAGTCCCAAAAAGAACCTTTGACTTCAGCAGTTCAACAGGAACCCAGGACAAACAGGGCAGGACCCTCCTACAGCAGCAGCTGAGGGAACCTTCTGGTGAGAGCTTTGATGGGGTTCTGGTTGGTCCCAGCACAGGCGAGGCCAATAACGAGGTTGGTTCTGGTTGGTCCCAGCACAGGTGTGGCCAATAACGAGTTTGGTTCTGGTTGGTTCCAGCACTTGCTCTCAGATCCAGTCTTAAAGGTACAAAGATTATTTCTGAACTAAACAGACTAATGGGGATAAAAGCATCATACAGTCAACCTAGGATACACAGGAGACTTGAAAATGCAGTGGAGGTGGATTTGAGTACTTCCCTTGAGGAAGACAGATGCAATTCCCAACATGGTAAGAATTTGCTTTCCGTCTTTCTTACCACCTTGTGGTCACCCTGTAGGCTATTTGACATCTGTATAGGACTTTTATTCTAACCCTTATGTTGGGAATGAAGTGGGTAAGATCACTCACCATTCTGCAGGAGAAATACCAGGACGCTGGCCTCAGACTGAGAAGACACTTTGTGTTTCTTTGGATGGCTCACAACAGCCATGTATGTCCATCTGGTCTGCATTTTTACCAGGCTTGCTCCTGCAAAATCAAGTTACCACATGTCTTTAGAAGGATGGACTGAGAAAAAGATCTTAGAGTTTATATGTCCATTCCCAGAAATCACCATTACAGGAAAATGCTGGACCCAAGTGCTGACTCGGGATGGAAAATCCTATGTGTGCTTGGGCCATATGCAAAGGATTTGTGAGTCACATGGAATTTACACGTCACTTGCTGAACTCAAAGCTTGGAAAAGACTAATCTTCTATTAATTTATGTAAACAGGAAGCTGTGTTTGGCCATTCAGATGTTCTTAAGCTGCACACTTTACCCTTTAAAAATGTTAGATTTCCCCAGAGAACAGCAATGTCCTGTCAGCGTGCCAGTCCTGCTTTGTATTTCATACCTGTACATTGACTCTGCCTGCATGCCTAATTCCCCTGCCTAGGTTTGCATTATTTTATCTTTCAATTGGAAAACTATGTACATCTGTAAAAACAGAGTGTAATTTATGGCAGTGGTCTGGTCCTGTATTCATTTGAATTAATGTCCCTTAAAGTGCAAAGGCTGCAGAATTCATGCATTGTGGGATGGCAGAGCTCTGTGCATTTAAGGACAACAAATCCTGATTTTATAAAGGCCAATTTATAACTTGTTCCAGGTTCATTTAATTCTGGTGGTGCAATGAGAGGAAAAGTGGTGGCAAAAACTTCGATTATCAGTCTGAATTCACAGACTGTACAATCTTGCTTTTGTTGCCTCTCTACCAACAGGAATTCTCTGTGTTCACATTCTTGATCTTTCTCTCCTTCCTTGAGGAAACACAGCTGTGGAGCAGGAGCTGTGATTGTATTGCACTTCTGAGGAGGGCAGGGGGAATTGGGTTGCACTGGATGTAAATGTGATTGTGTTGTTTCTGCCTGTCAAGAATAAGTGTTTTATCATATCAGTTACCATCTGTTTTCCTATTAATCAGGTTTTTCTGCCTTGAAAATGGCCAAAGCCAAGGGTTCCAGCCACAAGTACATGAAGATTAATAGCAGGTGTAAAGTCATCCCACTCTGAAGCTGTGAGTGGTTGCTTTTTTCCCCATGAAATATGATGATTTATTTACTTCGTGTAGCAGCCTTAGGATTTCTTTAACAATGCTTGAGTATGGTTTATTTGAAGAACACAAAAAATTGGTCAAAACTCCCTAAAATTGTGAAGTTACTGCAACTCAGCTAGAGCATCTCAAGCCTCTGCCAGGATGGTCTTTTCTGGCAGTGAAGTGAGAGTAGTTGCTGAATGTTCATCTAGGTAGGATTAAGTTATGACAAACAAATTCTTCTTTCAGATGAGCATAATCCCCAGCACTTAGTGAGCTTTAATTTATGTGCATCAACTGTGTGGAGCTAGTTGATTCATTTACTTCTGCTTTTTCTGCTCATCCTTCTAGCTTTGGAGTGTGATGCCTCTTTATCTAGTAGGAAGCCTGCAAAGCTAAGATTTGTTTCCAAACTGCTTCAAGCACGTTAAACGTGTTTCAAATGCAGACATAATCATCCATATTTTTCCCTTTCATGTATTTTGAGATCTGCTTTCCTGGTTGGTGCCCACAGTCCTGTTTTTAAATCAGTTGCAGCAACATCTGCATGGTGCAGTGGAGTGTTCTCTTTCTAAATTATCTGGTTTACAAAAAATGCTGGCACAGATGTGGTTGATGGGGTCACCTCAGCCCCTCACCTCTCTCCTCCTTGATCACAAGTGAGAGGCTTCTCTGGGTTCAAAGCCTTCCCCACCTGCTCCTTGAGGATGTGCAAAACTCATTGACAGAGAGGAGATCAGAACTTCATCTCTGATCTGTGAAGTTCCCCATGGAAACATATTTTCTATTAATGATGTAAGTTGACTGTTACTTAGAGAAAGTCTTTCCTTTTATCTCTACACAAATAAGCCACAGAGTGTGTTAATGCCCAGGGCAGGTGTGTGTTGGAGAGAACAGTGACAATGGAGAGTATTGACCCAAAATTGTGAGTTACAGGGCTGATACACACTATGAACACAAGTATGTGATACACATATGGAACCCACTAGGTGGTTTCCATTTAAGTGGTAGTATTCTTCTTTTTAGATCTATGTTTTTCTCCTCTCCTTTTGGTTTCTATCACTATCTTTAAAGTTCTTGGAAGAAGGGACAAACCATTTTCTTTGGAGCCAACAGCAACACCATGGGGTTTTTTTGGTTTTGGCAGTCTCCTAGTACTTTGGATTTTGATTTCCTTTACCTACTAGATATGTTCAAATATGTAGACATTAAAATAGCACAAAATACATTTTGTCTGTTTCTGTTCATCTTTAAAACAATGTGCAGCTGTTGAACTGCATGAGTGTTCCCTTGCTGTGGGTCATTCTTGATGGATGTGTTGCATTGCTGTGCCAGGCAGCAATCTCTGAGAGCAGTGAGATGGGCTTGGTTCTCTCTCCTTTAAAGACTTAAGAAGAATAAGAAATAGTTCCAGGTATGTATGTGGTGAGAAAGAAACTTTAAATTATGTTCTTGGTATGATCAGTTTTCATCATTTTATATTTCCTGTGATATAAATTTCTTGTTTCTAAAAATTCATTGGTGGCAGCTGCATAACAAATCACTTGTGACATTTCAGTTGAAACCCTTTTCTCCTCCTCGCCACTCCATCCTTTTCTGTTGGACCTTTATGCCATTTACTGCAGGTTCTGCTTTCTCTCCTATCTTGCCTTTGCCATATCTTTCTCTTTTCTTTCTTCCCTTTGGTGTTTTGAGTTGTGGGTCATCCCATCCCATTCCATCTTCCTTCCTGCTCAAAGCAAACAGAGGTTTTATCTTAAGGGTTTTTCATCTGCAGGTCATCTGATACTCCAAGGAAAATATTTTCTGGGGTTTTAGGCTGGTACAGAGTAGACACGAGAGATCACTGTCCAAAATTTTGAGTCATCAGATTACTCCTCCAGGCTGTTAGTCATGTTTCTTGGATGCAAACAGGAGGCTGTGGCTACATAGGGTCAGGGTGTTGATATGGCAGAGAGAACACAGCTGTAGATCCATTAGGGTTAGTTGGAAGTTTTTAGCCCATTTTCCCCCTGAAAAGAATAGTTTCTCTCACCCTCCCAAGCCCTAAATTTGCTGAGAAATATCTGTGTAAGATTCAGATTTTCCTTCAAAAATGAGAAGCAGCAACTACACTGGGACTTGTGGAGAACTCAGTCACAGCAAATGAGAACAGAGAATTTGAGAATGGAGTTCATTTATTTAATGCTGGCGTATTTCTCAGAAAGGGAATGGGGACACCCTTTATAGCCTTACAAAGAGCCACCCTGCCTCTGCTGTCCTCTCTTTCTCCATCCCCTGTCCATAGCAGCTCCAAGCACAGCAATGCCACAAGTCCCTCCTCAGTGAGCACAGGCTTCCCTCTCTGTCACAGTAACCTGGAGAGACAGAAGTTGCCCTGAGGTGCATCACTGCCTGTCCTGGCCCCTCTTGTTTATTGTCCTGTGTAGAATCGTGTTACTTTTCCTGCTTTTGCACACTTCCACATTTACTTGAGCTGCCAACAAACCACTGACAATCTGGCTAAGATGCTGGGAAAAAGGGTAAATATTAGATTAACATTGTGCATCTCCTTCCTCCAGTGCTGCCTGGCATTTGGGATCCCCATGTGCCCAGGGCAGCACGTGCTCAGCTTCCCAGCAGAGCAGGGGCCTCTCTGTTGACGTGTGGTCCTGTCCTCTGGTGTGTTGCTGCATTTTGTTCTCAGGGCTGGGACTACAGCAGTGCTCTGTAATGTGCTGATTTGCAATTCCCTGACATATGCTGGTTACAATGATACATCAGGTTTCAGGAAAACAGCCCTCCTAATATACATGAGAGATAACACACCAGATGACTGTTATGAGAGAGATCTGAGACATCTTATTTAACGTAATAGCAAACCAAATGGAGAAACCTTGCAGCAATGACTGCCAGATTATCCTCAGTGGACCACAGCCTGGCTGTTTGGCTGATGATAAAACTGCATATTTTTGTATTTACTAATAGGGGAGAAGTGAACTCTCCATGGTGAGTAATGCAGACAGCAGCAGCTTCAGTTCCCCTTCATTCATCACTACACTGCATTCCCTCAGCAGAGGTCAATGAGTCTGTTTAGTTTGAGTGCCTCTGTTGTAGGATATAAGGTCATGAGTCACTGAAGGGTCTGTGATTGCATCCTGGCAGTGTGGACCAAGATACTTGATGTTTCAGGAGCCTGTACCCCTCTCCTGCTCTTGGACAGACCCAAGTGATGTTTTAGTGCAAGGGGAAGGCCAGGATGTGGAAAATTTACTCTCAGCCCGTGACTCACCTTACCTGAAGCATGTTCTTTCACATGGCAAGGGAAAAGGTCTGTGACTGGGGCCTCATCCTGAGTTTTATGACATCCAACCACTGTCAGGAGAGAGGCAACATCTTCTAAGTCTGCCAGTGATTGTCAAGGAAGTAGGTCAGCAGGTCATGCCCAGATATCTTTAGTTTCTTTTTAAGGACAGCACTTGTAATCCAGGCGTTGATGTGTCTTTTTAAATGCAGGTAAGAGAACACATTCTGCATTTGTGTAAAACAGGAATTTCAGATGCAGAACAGTTGGTTGTAATGACCAATCCATGTGTGCTTTCCTTCAGGGTTCAGTTAAGTTTATTTTAATGAATATGGTATTGAGCTTTTCACAGTAGGGTTTAGTGAACAGATTGGAAAGTCTGAAAAAGATATTAGAACTGGGTGAATAATTCATAAAGAGTAATTTATTTTATGAATGTCACCTCTTTCTATTTTGAATTGCCTGGGAATAAAGCATGACTTACTTGAATTTTGTTGTTAATTAAAATTATACACCAAATAGTTTCTGTCAGTAATCCTTACTTTGTAGTTCATTTACAAGAGATTTGTTGTGAGCAGTTGATGCTTAGAATCTCATGTGTTACAATGGACACAGAAATTCCAGGATTTATTTTTCCATTTTTTAATTAGATTATCATAACTTGTGAAGTTTTGCTTTGTTGAAAGAATTGACTAAAATTCCAGAGTATTCTGATTCATGAGTATATGGGAATATTGTAATATTTGCCAGAATTTCTGTTTCAGCCAGCTGTTCTGCCAAAAAATTATTTCATTATAAGACAGATGAAGCAATTGCTTTATTAAAAATAGACTGTCATGTTTGTTTCTGTCTTCTACATACTTTGAAACTGAACTTCTGATTTTCTGAGTAACCAATACAAAGGCCATCTCCATCATGGTAACATTATCAGACTCTAGTGTTAACTTTTTCAGGGCTAAGTTTGAAGAATGAAGAACTCTGACTTTTTGTGTGTTATTCTGCTCCTAATAATGGGTCAGAACAAGTCCATGTCAGGCTCAGAGAGTAAAAAATTGTCTGTAAGTAGATTGGTTTGTGGGTTGTTTTTATTTTTTTTTAATTTTTCTTCTTATTTTTAAATTTTCATTTGTTTTAAAAACATGGATTAACTTGCACAGTAGCAAGAATTAGTTCTCTTCAGCTATCTTCCCCATAATTTTCACAAATCTTATCAGCTAATGAAAACTATGTATCTTTACGCTTTTTCTAAACTGGGAGCTAATGTAACACTGATGTGCAGAAATTGCTCCAGACTTCCTTGTTCCCATTATGATGGGCTTTATTAATGCACCAGATTGCAATATACAAAATTAAAGGCATTAGACATGTACACTGCTGCTTATTTGACAAGGTGCTGTGTATTCCCTGTGCCAGCTTTGCTGGCTGCAGTGGCTCAGGCTGCACTTTATTCCTGTGCTAGGCTGGGAAGCAAAGCTGACCTTGTCAAACACCCTGCTTTGGTGCCTCTCTTTCTAGTCTTTCTTGGGCATCCAGTTGTCGTTATAAATGCAATCTAAAATCCTGTAAGAACGTGAAGAAATGTGTGCCATTTAGCCCAGCTGTCTATTGCTGGAGGAGTCCTGAAAGTGCAGCTTCAGGAAAGCACAGGCTGGCAGCCCACGCTCCTGGAGTCAGCTGCTCCCCTGCCAGGTAGACACTTCTTGAAATAGAATTGCCCACAGGGATCGTTTGTCGCATTTGAATTGATAACTCTGGCAATCTGTTGTAACCTGTGTTGCTTTTTCATCATTTCTTGCATGGTTTTATGCCCTCAGCCTGACATGTGCCTCCCATATGGAGTCAGCCCCTGGGGCTCTGTGCTTTGGATCGTGTGTTTTATTGTTGGACTCGATGATCTTAAAGGTCTTTTCCAACCTAGATGATTCTGTGATTTCATGTGCAAACAGCAGCACTTGGCTTGGGCACATCCAAGCTCTCCAGCTGCTGTGTATTGGCAGATCTTAATTCTTTCTGATTACCTGGTGTTTACTCCACTCCTGGTTTGTTTTTTGTATCTAATCCTTGTGTGCAGGGCTGTAGTTTGATTATCAGCAATTTTTGGGTTGTACATTTACACAATGCCTCTTTACTCCTGAGCTACTTCAGCTGAAATAAATGGTAATACTGCATGTTCAATATTTGTTCTCCCCTTTCCACAGAGTCAGAGCAGTATAAAAGGTTCTATTTAGCTTTTGTTCCTTTGCTTTGCAGAATTCTTCCTTCTTTTTCTCTGATTCTCTCTACTATTGCTCTTAGCTGTAGATTGCACTGTGTAGGTTTCCACAGAGTAAACATATACTGAAATCTGTACAGAAGATTCTTGGTTAATAATAGATGAGATGAACATAACCTGTTTAGATTTGACATGATACATCCCTAAAAGTGGTGTGTAGAGGAGGCACAATGTGCTATTTGAAATGCACACAAAGACACCCCCACCAAATATCTCTGTATTTTTTTTAGTGTGCAGTTCCTTATAATTGGGTCAAAGAAAAGAGGAAAACCAAATTCCAATAAACCCATGTGTATTATTAATGAGCATTAACTCACTCAATAGGACAGTGCTTAAGTAAAAAGATGCAGAACAGATCAGTGGAGAACAAATGGGAAAAAAAAATCAGCCAATTTTCTTCTCTAGAGCAGTAGAATGAGACCAGATCCCCACAGGTATGCACTGCATGGAGGAATGTGCTTTTTTAAGCACAGTGTCCAAGGTCTTTGCTACAGCCATGGATACTGATATTAAGAGTGGCAACTATTCCAGGTTAGGCATTTCCAGTGAGAATTGAGAGTATTGTTAGTGCTTTCCTTGCTGAGAAGAGTTGCAGGCTTAACCTGACTATTGGGTGAGACAGCACTTACAGGAGGGAAAGGTGACAGATGGAGGAGCTTCTTTCAAGGCTTCTGTATCCACGAGTTTTCCATATGAATCCAATGCTTCTGAAAAAAGTTGTAGTCACATTAGATAATGCAATCACATGGTTTGAGCTGTATTTACATTCTAATGTAATGACTTTTTTCCCCTGTAAAATTCCCAGGAGCCTCCCAGGATCAGGCCCTGGCTATTGCTTTAGAGGTACATGCCAGGTACCTGGCTGGTCTTTGCCTGTGTGCTTCACTGAAGAAAGGTTAGGTTTGGGTTTGAAAAGCAAGTTACTTTTTAATGTATACAAAAATTTTGATTGTGTTTCAGCTCTTTTTAAAGTAGTAGTAAGTAGTTAAGAATACCTGCATGTTAATTTTAGCCCTCTATAAAATTTGTACAAGTACTGATCTATAAAGAAATCTATAAGTGCCCATGTTTGCCTTGGCAGAGAGGAAAAACGAATTTGAAAGTAAGTGGGTCTTTCAGCAATTTCTCCCCTATGAATCACTTGTAAAATAGGAAACCCCTCGTTTGCCCACATCTTCCATGTGTGCCAAGTGTCTTGGTTGCTGCAGAGTCACGTGCAAGTCTTGGAGAGCAGAGTTCCAAAGCCCAGTTTCTGGTACCTGAATTTTTTAGTTTTTGAGGTTTTTCTTTTATAGCCTCAGGAGCTGAGCACAGAGAGCTCTGGCCATAGTGAGTGACTTTGCTTTCTGAAAGGAGAAATTTTAAGGTGTGATTTAGTTTACCCCATGAGATAGAAGCAATAAAAAAATGGTGCAGAAGTTGTATTAATGTTTGGTTTTTAACTGATTCCTTTCCAAGGAAGTTATAAAGGAAGGAAATTTGAATAGCTGCTGGAAGGAGAGCTCTGTTATCTACTTCTGTCACTTGAACTTTGCAAGGTTTGGCCAGTACTTATACATCTCTCTGCTGAGCTGTATTTTTGGCACCAAAATATTGGTTGTGGTTTGCATAATCATGTGTTTCACTTCACTAGCTGCCTGCAAGAAAGCTGAAGTTATTCTTACTTTAAAAATGCAATTAATTTTAAAGCACTATGCTTATTTTTAAAAAATCTCTACAAGATGTGGAAAAAAGCAAAATTTTGTTCACCCTTGAGGGATACATAAAGAGGCTTGGAGAGAGTCAAATGAAGAATAAGTAGTTTTCAGTTCCTCTGAGACTGAACTAAAATGACTTTTTTTCTTTTTACCAATAAACTATAACAAAATCAGCATAAACTCTGGAAGAAAACCCTTAAAATTTTGTAGAAGAATGTTGACCTTTACTACACTGCTCTCATTTGTACCTCCTCTTTGCCCAAGGTAGGAAGTAGATCCCAAAGACTGTTTCTGTCAGAGCTATTGCTAAGTGTCATTACCTTTAGTGACCAGTTACAAATACACCACACTTGTGAATGAGTGTAGGAGTTGGTGAGTGGGTGAAAACTTGGTTCATGCTAAAATCATTCAGTTCCCATGAACATACTGATATGTTTATAACCAAGGATGTGTTAATACATTTAAAGTTTTATCTGTATTAATACTGGCTGATAAAGCAAAGACATCCCAAATGTAATGCTCTGAGAATCACAAGTCCAGTGTAAACCCAGGAGGAGTCTGAGCTCTGGGAACACACAGGTGTTTTATTAATCCCTTTCTTCTACACAGGTATTTTTCCCAAAGCAAGACCTCAGAGCTCATTAAACCTTCCTTATATTTCCTCTCTTCCTCCCCTTGGATTATCTCCGCGGGTTGAAAAACGACATCTTCCTCTCCATGGTAATTTATCACGTTTCTGATGGGTATTGGCCCAAATGGAAACCAAAAACGTGTATCTGAAAATTCCTTAAGTATTTTCCTGTAGTCTCTCTGAAACGGGATGATGCATTTGTGGAGGGGGAGGAAGAAAGGCTCCTTCAAACACATCTCTCGTTGCTGATGTGATCAGCTGGAAGTGTGAACTCATCATCTTCTTTCTTAAAGCAGTTGTGCCCAGAACAAATCTGGATCACTAACCTGGAGTGGCCACTGTGGGCCCTTTGTGTCTGTGCTTTGTGGGCACACGAGAGCCCACCTGAGGAGGGAGGGGTCCTGTCAGTCACCACGATGTGACCTGGTCACAGCAGGATATTCAAAGACTGTTTCATCTATCACCAGTCACAGCTTTCAGGGATGGCTTGCTCCATGTTCCTGCCACCACAGCAGAGCACTTGGCAGACCAGGGGTTAATTGTCACTGCTTGTGCTCTGTTCAGAAGCTGTGTGATCCCAGTCTGCTGTCATGAGGCTATGTGGCCTCTGGCTTTCCAAGATGGAACAGGTTCCTTCCACAAACTGTAATTCTGACTGATGGGAGGCTGCTTAAGAAGTTGAAATATGGTTAAAAATGACAGTATTTATCCTCAGGCTCTTCTGGGAGAGTCAGCATATCTTGTTCTTTTGTTCTGCTAGTTCTCCCTACCTCCCCTTGCACATTAATGCTTTCCCAAGGTTTTTTATTCCTGAGGACATGAAGGAAGGTGCCTGTGGGTGTTTGATCCTTTGCTGGCTGGGAGATGCCATATCTGTGCCCATCCATGCTGCCCACGGGCCAGTTTGGGTCCAGGGGGTCTGGAGGGTGCCTGGTCCTGTCCCACTGCCAGCTGATGGCCACAGCACCCCTGTCCTTGCCTTGCAGAGCTACAACTCCCCGGGCAGCTGTGAGCAGAGCAGAACAAAGTGACTGTGTTTGTCCATTCACTAAAGCAAACCTGGGTGTTGTGCCATCTGCTCTGAAGAGACACAAAACCCAGCGAGCTCTTTGGAAAAGGCAGAGGATATGTTCAGGATCTGTGGAAAAGATGGATGTGAAAATAAGATGCTGAAAATTGGTAGGAGCCTGGATAACACCGAAACAGACCAAATATAACAAAACAAACACGTGAAGGAGTAAACACAAGAAAGAAAACTGCCTTCAAGTGGGGGACAATGCAACATTCATTGGATTTTTTGTCTTGCATCCTCCCCACTGCCTTTCACACATGTGGTAATTTTTTCCCAGTGATTCTACTCAAGAGGGCAGATCCAGAGGATATTTCACAGCTCAGAAATGCTGTGACAGTGCAGGAGCCCACAGTGCCTCACCCTGCCATGCCAGAGAGGGGGACTGGTCCCTCCTGGCTGATGAGAAGCCCCAGACAGCTTGGGGTGACAATGGGTACCCCAGCCTAGCACTGGGCCTCCTCTGCCTGCTGCCAGCAGTCACAGCTGTGATCCAAAGCACAGCTGTGTGTCGTTTTTCAAAAGCCAGGAAGGAGAATTGCAGACTGTGTGAAAAATGATAAAATCTGGAAAACTTTTTAAAACAACCTTTATAGTTTTGTGAAATTCCTGCTTCCCCAGAGTTCAGATGAATCCCATGAAATACTAATTGTGTTAAGCTCCTGGTTGCAGTGCTGTGGCTGGACAGGGCTGGTGGCCGTGCTGGTGGTGAGCAGTTGGCAGAGAGGGTCTTGCCCTGACCAACTCCTTGCAGCAGAGTAGAACAGGAACAGCAGGAAACGAGGTATCCCACACCTCTCCTGCTTTGTAAACTGAGAGCCATGGTCTGGTTGGAAGTGACTCTGATGCTGAGAGCTGCCTGGAGTGTGAGATTTTGCTGGTGGGGGTGCAAAGGGCACCTTGTGGATCATGCTCTGCACTTGGTCTTCAGGACATTTGGTTTCCCATCTCTGCCACAGAGTTCCTACTTGTCCTTGGGCAAGTCATCCACTTTACCCTCATCTCATTTCCCCAATGAGGAGTGGGGGATTGCTTTCCTCCAGCACGGTGCTGTGAGGCTCTGTGCAGTTGGCAGTTACCATAGAGATGAGGGACCTAAATAGAATTTTAAACCTGTTGAAGGAGAGCTGGAAACCTGATGGTGTTACCAAAAGAGCAGCTTGGCTTTGGCTGAGTTGCGTGGGGCCGCTACAACAGGTTGTAAAACTGTCACAGTAGGTGTAAGTCCTGTGAAATCTGGGTCAGCTGGAACACTGACTTGTAAAAACAAAAAGCTACTACCACAAAATCAACCTGTAAATATGAAGCAATATTGCTAGTTAAACAAATAAACTAAGAGAGATTTTCTCTTTAGGATCCTCTGGGCATTTTCATTTAATAAAGTCTTTTGGTCTGGAAAGAGTCCAAAACCAAGAAGTCCAGACCTGCTTCTGTTCTTTCTGGGGCACCCTGGAGCTTCTGAGGCTCCTCACTGTTTGTATTAAAGGTCTTTAATTTGCTATAAAATGTCAGCTGGAGAATAAAAACTGTGGAGTTACTCTGTGATTTGTTTTAGGCAGAGGGAGCAGGGGAAAGAATATTTAATCTAATTGATACTCTATTGTGAAATGAAGAGATGACTTTCAGGTAGTCCTTATTACACCATTAATTGTGTTTCTCTGTCCTTCTCAGTCGTGTTAAAACAAATATTTAATGTTTTCAATCTCCCTGCTGAAATGAGGATGGGTTTGAGATCCTGGTCATTCCCACTCAACTTCTTTGGAAACATTTCAGTTTGGTTGTATTTGCAGGCATCCTGCATCCAGTGTTTTCAGTGCAGCTATAGGATTGACTTGTGTAACAACAAAACAATGCCATCTGTCTTGTCTTTTTTTATCCTGTATTTAAACATACTTTTTTCTTCTGTTTTGGTGCTGGTTGAATTTGTAGAGTGAAGTGAAAGGAAATATTTATTGAACTTGTTGCGATAGTTGTCCATCCCTCACCTGAGTTGGAAGTAGCTAATTTAGGACTTGGTAAGATGTGTAGGTTGGTTAAATGTTTCAAACAAAGCATTTTTTGTCAGTGTTATCTTCCATTTGACAGGTTCCTGTGCATTCATTCCCTGATCTTCCTGAGTTCTGTCTCTTGGGCTCCTGACAGTGCTCTCTCTAATCTAAATTGTGTAGCTAGCAGCCAATTCAAAGTAGAAATGCGAGGATTATGTTGATCTCCTTTGTCATTTTTCAAAAACATTTGGAAATCCATTGTGAAGCTCAGTGGTCATGTAGCCACAGCTCACCACCAGTGTGTGAGTTCACCTGCCTGTCTGGGATGAGCACAAGCTCTGTTTTCAGGATGAGGGATGTTTCCTGTTGGGCCCTGGATGCCCCCATGTCCCTGCTGGGTACCCTCAGTAGCACCCTTGGTGCCCTCAGCTGTTTTGTGCTGTGCTGGGTGTTTGGTCCTCCTCTAGACAGGACTTAGAGACACAATTGCAATAACTGGCTTCAGAGTGACTGGGGGAGTAGGTACAGATCATCTGATAATTTCATTTGAAAACTAATGATTTTTGCATTTCTAGAGGTAGATAACTGGCACCCTTGTTAGAGTATTTCCTCTGACCCATATTCCCAGCTTGTAGTTCTGGTGATTTTACTTGTAAAACTGACTTTGAGAAGGTTTTAAGCATTGTTGTTGGCTCAAGAACTACAAAAGTTTTTTTTTTTTTTTCCTCTCTGCCTAGTAATCTAAATTAATAATGTCTGTTTAATAATAAAATAATCCCATGAGATTTTAAAGGCAACTAAGTAAGAAAGCCACATCATTTTATAGTAGGCATGTAAATTATGGAAACCACCCCACCTATTGAAGAACTTCCTTAGTATCCTCTGTAGTAATAGTATTGTCCAAATAAACACACACCAGTTGTAAACCTACCAGAATGTGTGGTGGTGCTAACCCAGCTCTACTGGTGTGAATACATTAGCCCACTGACATATGGTGTGAAATTTGATTTCTAGTACTTCTGAAAGATTTACAGGCTGACTTATGCTTCTTGCTTTGCCTTAATTTTCCATACTCTCTTATGTTCCTTTACAGGCTCCATTTAACTCAATGTATGTTGTGTCCGACTTCCAGCCACCTGAGTGCTGCTGGATATTAATTTCTATTTATTTTGGGAAAACAGACACTTTTCTTTTAACTTTTGCCTAAGAGTATAAGTGCTTTTCCAAAATAAAATGCTACTACCAGTCTACCTTCTACTGCAACACTTGCTATTTCTTCAGGTTTCTACAGTTATTATCTAACTGTGGTTTTCTCCTTAAGAGTTTTGTGTGTGTAATTTAAGTCCTTTTGTGCTTCTTGGAGTATGTGAAAAGTTTATCATTACTGGAGCCATAGTCTAAGAAAGAGGGAACATTCTTATTCTTCAATTCACACAATATTAAATTGTTTTAATTTGTTGAAGCTGCAGCTTCAGAGGGAGGAGAGGAGAAAAATATCTGGAAAAATACAAACAGCAAAACCATAAAAAAATGGAGGTTGTCAAAATGAGGGAAAGAAAATCACATGAGCCACACTGTGTTTGACCAGATGTCCATGTGGGGCCTTATCTTGTCTTCAAAACCAGCCAGTAACAAGTGCTTGTCTTTGGTGTCTTAACCCAGCTCATGTTTGATTTTGCTTTTCCAAGGACGTAGATCATGAGCTACTCTCGAGCTCCCTGAGCCTGTTTTGGACTCAGCTGATGTTCTTTATTCTTTCTCTGCAGAAGCCTGCTTAAATTTCTTTGTTATTGTACAATGCCTAAACCTTGGTTCTTGAACTGTAGGTACTAGTGCAGGGTAACAATAAGGTTTGGTAATTTAAAGATTTTTAAGGACAAGTTTCGAGCTAGTTTTGCATAAGACTGCCTATAATATTGCAGGCTAAAATTTCTTGTCAGAGTTTCTTTTTTTGTTTGTTTCCTGGTACGTCCAAGCTTTTCTCATCAGCAATTCTTATTCTTTCTATGCTTTCAGATGTTGGAGGGTTATCATATGCCTCCCTTCCTCTTTGTCATACAGACAAATAGTGCACATTAATTCTTTGATTTAATCCTTCTTAATAAGCCTGTTCCTCCAGGGATTAATTATTTTAGTTTCTGTACTGTATCTTGCACTTTGTTGACATCTTGTACTGAGAGCCTACAACTGAGTTCAGTATAAAATTGAAAGCTCATCTCTCATTAGGTTTTTGTGCTCTCATTTGAAAAACGGCTTTCCAGGTTCATTTCTCCAATAGAGGGGAAGAGAAAGAAGGTTAAAATAAGCCTGGTTATAGGATGTGAAAAGAAAACAAGCCCCAGCTGCAGCAACCTTTTGTCACTTTTGTTTTCCTGCACCCTTATGGGCATCCTGTTAGAGCCAAACTTGCACTTAGCAGAGAAGGACTCTGTCTGATTTCCAAGCCACGAATCCAGACTGTGGCTGGATTTGGGTAATGAGCTGTTGCATGGAACAGTACAAAGTGTGGGTGAGATGCTCTCTCCCAGGTGGGAGTTTTCACCTGCTGGGGATCTTCCTTTCCCTGGTAGCAAATGTCAGAGGCTGCAGACCAGGGGCACCGGGTCCTGCTGAGGGGCACAGCTTCTTAGGGTGGGGATTTTGGGCTGAGCTCCCTGAACCTGCCCACGGTGTGGCTGTGTGGGCACCGGGGCTGCTGTTCCAGAACGGGTGGGGTGGCCCTGGGAGGAGCAGGAGATGGGAATGGCCCGGGCCAGGGCTGGCTCCTGCTGCCCTGCAGCTTGTGCTCTGTAGTTCTCATGCTCCTCTGGAATGTGAAATGCTGCTGCAGAACACCTTCCTAAGGGAAGAGTAAGGGCTTTTATGTAAGATAATTTGAAATTACTTTGAATGCTGAATTTCCACTCAGATGAATTTAATATATTAAACTTTTTTTTTTTTTTTTTTCACTG
>VZTR01004021.1:671155-748963 GCA_013400775.1 Chaetops frenatus
TTTTTTCACTGTAAAACTTTTTCTACAGTTTTCTGTGGTCTGGATCTATTTATCTTGTTTACCATAGCAAAGACCTGGAGTCTGTTTCCTACCTATTAATGGATCTGTTCCAGCCCTGCTGCAAGACAGTTTTTGGGAGACTGCAGTGGTGCTTTGATAAAAAGTTTGTGACCTGTCTTATAAAGAACATCAGACTAAACTCCTTTAGTATTTATGAATCCATTTATAAATTCTGGCCTTGAGATTTATGAATGTGACACCCATTGACTTAAGTGGGTGGTGATTTGTGCCTTAAGCAAATATATTTTTGAAAAGAAACTTGTGTAGCAACTGTCCCATTTTGTGAGGGTTTGAACTGAAGAGCTTTCCAGTTGGACTTTTGTTTTCTTGCAGAATGTCAATTAAGTTTTATTGCTGAGGGTAGGACTCAACTATGTGTTTTGTCAAAGTGTCCTCAGAAATGCTTTATTTCAAATGGTTCTGCGTGTCAAAATTGGGAAAGTTAATCTTTTTGGATCTTGCTGGTAGCAAATTCACAGACTTGATATTCATGCTTTTCCTCCCTGGAAGATTAAAGTTGAGAAACTCTGGTTTCAGGGCACTGCAATTACTATTCCCCACTTGCAACAACAGCAATCCAGTTTACAATCCCCTGAGTCTGCAAGATCTACCACATTTATCATTTTCATTCTTAACAGCTATTTAATAACTCACCTCATTCCCACTTGGAATTACACATACCTGTGGACATCAAGCTTAGAGAATTTCCAAAATGTTCTTGCTTATGCCTTATTTTAGCTAAAGGAAGTGCTTGTCTCTTTTTGAGGAGCTACACAATTGTAACACTTTTGCAGCTGGGCCCTTGGGAGATGAGGTTCCTGCTGCTGGTGGTGGAGGTATCTGAAAGGTGGAAGCCAAGCTGGCAAAGGCACCAAGGTGTTCCCTGTCAAGCAGCTGCAGGGAGATCTGCTCTGAATTTTCCTCCTTCAGAGCCTCTTTGTACTTTTGGAGGCTGTGCTCTGTAAAAGGAGCATCTGTGGCAAATACAGAAAGTTGTAGGTTTGTAAACTACTTCAACTTGTTGAAAATGAGATTTATCTCTTGGGATCTTTGAGGATTCACAGGTGAGTGGCTGCTAGGACAGGGCAGACTGTGGGGGCAGAGGCAGGAGATTTACTGGAGGGAAGTGCCAGGGGTTGTGCCCTGCTCTGCTGCTGCTGGCCCTGGGCTGAGAGACAGAGGTGAGAATTTGGTAATTTTCTTGTAAGGGCAGAGAAGTTGGAAGCAATGTTTTTAGCATTGCTCACTGGTGAAAGCCAGGCCCTTTGGCCAGGACCCTTGTCTTGAAATCTGCTGGCATTGCTTTGTGGAATCACTTTAATTGTGTCTGTTTTCTCGATGGTTCACTGAGAATGAGGCACAGTCTGTCTCACTATTGTGTCTCTTAAAAACCACAGAAAACCTTTTTGAGTTTCTAAAATGAATTATACCATACAACTGCAAGATTTAGGTCCAGATTCTCATCTGCTATAAACTAATGCAGCTCTCTTAACTTCAGGCTATATTGGCTCAGATTTGTCCCCCTGCTGTTATCAATCACACCTGCAATTGTGTAGTGACTAAGCTGGGCTCTGGGGACAAAATTTTATTTTTGGTAGCAGTGGAAGTCTGTAGATGCATGAATGGATGGATACCCATCCTCCCTTGAGCAAGGGAGGTAGAAAGGGCTGTAGAAAGCAGCCTGTCATGAAAGAGCTCTTAGCAGCAACAGCTCCTGTGTGATGCTGTTCATTAGTAGATCTCAAAGTACAGTAAAAAATGTGACCTTACCCCCATGCAGAAGATAAATGGGGGCCCTCAGGGACACACAGCTTCCATGGGGTGACCCAGAAGGCTCTGCCTCTCTCTCAGTCTGGCTTTGCAATTCCTATGTGTATCCATAATTATTCGCCCCCCTAATTTTTCTGAGGATATGTGAAAAAAAACATGACTTAACTGCAAACCAATTTAAAAAAAAACCCTGAAAAATACTAACAATAACAAAAATATATATGATCAGATGTAAACTTTCTTACTCATCCAGCCTGAGCCTGGATAGATCAGTGTAGATTGAGGGTAGCAGCAACATCCAGCACAGTAAGTGCCAGTATTTTCCAAATACTTGCTGCAATTCCTTCAGTGCCTCCTTTCATTGTAAAGGAAGATGAATTTGCAGCACTGCACAATCCTTCCTCTGCAATGCTTCAGTAATTAGAGGCATGTTCTCAAAGAATCAAATGCAAATATGACATAAGAAGATTTTGGGGGTTTTTTGCATTGTTATCTAGATCAATTAAGCTGAATGGAAGTAAAACTCCAAAAGCATTTGTTCCTGAATCCATGAACTGTGTGATTGGGAATGAAAACCATGCACAAGGGAAAATACTGAGAGATCCCACGTGGGCAGGGATGAGTTTGGAAGGTCTGTGTCATACCTGTAGCTCTTCCTGAGTGATCTTGCTCCAGTCACTGGAACTCCTGGTGCATCAGGTCCATTCCAATGTAATTGAGCAAAGAGTATTTCTATCCTTGGCTTTCGTGTTGGGAGGACACATCTGTTGTTGTCTGGAAAAAGCATGTTCCTGTGGCTCTAACACCCAGAGCAGGATCCTGAAAGTAACATGTGGGATTTCCTTGCAAACTCTCTGCTCTGCTAGTGCCACTTTGGTCAAATGTAGAGCAATTGTGTATTTAGTCTATTGGCACGTTGATATAGACATGGAATAAGATATTCAATATCTTGTCCTGAAAATATAAATATTTTCCCTTTCAAGTCATCTGCAGAGTATTTTTGGAAACTCTCCATTTAAATGCAAGTTTTTCTCAGATTCTCTGTGAATTGATTGTTGGGAGAATCCCATATTGCCAGTCCCCAATCTGGAGTGTTCACTGGCATTGCAGGGAGGGCAAGCCCATAACCCAGGCACTGAGGGTAAATATCAGACAGTTAGTACCTTGCTTTTGTCTCAAGGAAATAATTTGTATTTCAAGACTGCATTTAGGATTTGTTCATGCACAGGCATGCAAATTGGCTAGTTACCTCTTTCAGAATCAAATACTCAAAAAAAATTAGAACTTTTGCTATTTACAGAAATGCTATTTCTAAGAGTTTCTGAAACACTGTTTTTGTAGTTTACTGATTTAGTTAATTAACCAGACAAGTGGCTTTTTAAAAATATTAATTTCAGGTTTGTTCACATTTAATTTTGTCTTCCTTTATGTATCATGTGCTTGGAGACTGGGACTTAAATCTGCCTTTATATGGCAATGAGAAACTTTGTAAAGCTGTACTAATGAGGAAGAAAATGAACATTAATTAAACTTGCAGTTGCAGGATGGGCTGAGGCTCTGGAGTCCTGGAGCAGTCACTGGATGGGTTCCTTCATTACAGCCCAGAACAGGGAGCTGTGATGTGAATGGCAATGAGGAGACAATTAAGTCGCTCACCAAGTGCAGAGCCAGAGAGACATTTAATTATCCACAGGAGCTAATGCTCCAAAACCTGCAGTTTTCTGTAGATCTAAATATGCCAGGCAGTTTTTCTGTCAAATTAGGCTTCTGAAGAATGTATTTAGAAATGCAAGAGGGGCTAGGGATGTGAGGAGATGGGAGAAGAAACCTGCTGTTCAGCTGAGCTCTGTGGTGTGGTGGCAAAGCTCTGGCAGGTCTGGGCTGGAAAGGAGATCTCCATGGTGTGGGATGGGATTAATGCCATTAACCTGGGCAGAAAGCCCACGTGGCTGTGGCCATTGCCAGTAGATGCAGGTCCTGGAAAGCCTTGGGAGGAGATCTCCAGGGATGCACAGGAGCCCTGTTAGTCTCAAAAGAGACTGATGGAACTCTAGACCCCCAACTCTGTGTGATCCACAAATGGACTCATTTGTGGCTTTTCACTGTAATTTGTGTCATAGTTACACAGGACAGTCACTCTCAGTCTTCCTTGTGAATTTCTCCCCGTGTGGCTTTCACTCCTAAATAACTGCCTTGCTAACTTTACCAGAGGTTTTGATTCTCTGAACTGCTGTTTCCTTTTGATTAAGTGTTTTCTGCTCTAGTCTTTAATGCATATTAATGAGTGCCAAGCAGTGCTTGACTGGAGTAATTTGCAGCTGGGATCTAAAAGCCCTTGGAAGGAAGGCCTGGGGATGTCCCACTTTGGGAAATAGTGGGATATTGTAGGCTCCTTGCTACAATTTGGTGCATTTCAAAGGCAAACACTTTTACTTTCTATTTTCATTAGTCACAGGACAAAATCACTGCTGCCATCATCAATATTATCATATTCAGCTTAGTTTCAAGTTAAAAGTCCCAGAAGAGGAGAGGAAGAGGTAAGAGCTTAGAGTTTTTTCCAGAATTGGACTTCCTTTCCATGGAGATGCACAATTCCATGCCTGGTTCTGAATTGCCCAGTGTGTATGGGGCTGCAGGGTGATCACTGATAATCCATAATGCCTGGAGGTACAGCATTCCTGGGATGGGTAGTGAGCAGTACAGGATAGAAAAACACCACAGCTAGCAGGTACTTCTAAGCTCTTAGATAGTGAAAGCACCTGCTTTGCTTTTGTTCAGAACTTTTGAGAAAACTGGTAATTTAAAGGCTTAAATCTGTTTTCACGTCTTGTGAGGTAAAAGTCCAGATGATGACACTCCAAGAATTTTCTGAAGCCCTTCCAGTTGAAGGGAAGGCACAGGTGTGCTCAAGCAATACAGCATTTCTGTTTCAGTCATCCAGAGGCATTCTCCAGGAAATTGCAGCAACTTTAATGCTCTCTGTTGTCATCACAAGCTTGGTGTTTGTCTGACAGTGGTCTTGGCATGAGGGGCTGGCACAGGGGTGGTGGCAGCTGTGGATAAGAACAGGACTGATGAAGGCTGAAGGTGAAGGATGTGAGCAAACTCCTGCTGCCTTTTTTTGCTGCCCTATGGCTTGCTTGGCTGTGCACAACACTGGTGTTGAGTTGATGACTAAAAGCAATCTCCCTCTCATGCTGAATTTTTGGCTTTTTGAGGGGAGGGTGTTCTGAGTAGTGTAAGAAAAAAATGCATTGGGCGATTCATCTTGAGCTTTTCATGTTCAAAGCATTTGACCAAAAAACCAAATCAGGCCTTGTAATTATCCTGCAAGACTGTTGGTATGCTGGTTCAGAGGTGGAGAAATGGAAGTAAAGAGGTTAAATGTCTTTCTCAAAACAGTAAGGAAATGTGTGGTGGAGACTTTCAGGAGCCCCACATATTTCTTAATGAATCATTTATAGCTGTGGTTATATTATTAGGCAGATGACTTGAACTGTGGATTGCTGTAGAAACTCTGCCTTGCTATATAAATGAATTTTCTTCTTAAAGTCTGAAACAGTCATTCTTTCTTATTTTATTTCATGACAATATGTTGGCTAAATCAAAGACTGTGTAGGACAGGCAATATATAAAAATATGAAATTCTTTTACAGTTCAAACACACATTCTTTTCTAATAATTCTGATCAAAAATAATTGATGTGTTGCTCAGCACCAAAGGAAAAGATAAATTCCAGTGTAGTCCAAGATTAAAATGAGAAAAGGAATATTCAGCCATGTAGGGCCAGGAGTTGGGCTTTGAAGGTCCTTGGGGGCCCTTCCAGCTCAGGAGATTCTATGATTCTGTGTTTGAAGGTTGAGTTCTTTCCTTTGTACACCCCAACAGAATTATGAGGGATGCTGCCATGGGGATGTACAGAGTGGTGTCATGTCCATCCTACAAGGAGAGTGTGAAATGAGAGCACCTGATGATGTCCTGCTCTGGGGCAGCTGCCAGTGCCACGTGAATTGCCCTGCACGAGAAAGGGCCAGTATCAGGTACAATGATCTGCAGGAAATATCAGTGTTTAAGCACTGCTTTGTGTCTTGGGATCCAGCATTCAAATATCTCTTTCTGTTTAGTCTTACAGCCTGTCCCAGGGTGTCACCTTCACTTTCTGAGAGAGGAGAATTCACTCTGCCCAACTGTTTTCATTTCCAAAAGGCCACCATGCCCTGGAAGCTAAAGTTCACCTATAACACTTTTTCTTCTGTCCAAGCAGTTCAACTACTGATTGCAGAAGTTGCTTCTCTGTTAACTTTCTTAGAAACTCCTCTAAACTCCCATCATTACTCCCTGCTGCACAGTGTACAGCAGCCTCCCCCCCTGTATCCTGAATTATGGTCTACATTCCAAACTAAGGTCTGGCATTAGCTGCTTAGTTAATATTAGGCTTAGTGAATCAAAAAATACATAGGAACATGTGCACAACCAAGGCCTTTTTTTCAGTTGCAAAAACTAAAATCACACATTTTTCACATTACAGTCAAGCTCTCAGTGTATTTCTCCTGGGTGTACGTATGGCATGGGCATCGTACCCTGGGCTGTTGAACTTGCAAATGTGTTGAACTTGCAAATGCTTGTTCCTTCTTGATGTTTAGTTGTGCATTTATCATAAAAAGATTTCCAAATTTCTGGATATAGTATTTAATATCCAGGAGAAGAGTGTGTGTAATGCAATTAGAATAACATTAAAAGGAGAGTGAAATCAAGTCTGAATTTTTCACGTACTCCACTTTACAGTAAAAGATCAGTTGCTGTCTCTGGGTTCAGCACTTATTTTCTTGGCTGGCTTGGCTTCCTTGAGCTGCTGAGCTTGTCTCACCTTTTCTGTGTCTGATGTAGAATCTGAATTAGTTAAGAAGAAACAGGACATGATTTCAAATTCGGTTTCTTCTGTCCACGCAGGATGGCATCAGCTTAAATTGCTTCGACATAATTTTGCTTCTTTAATCCTTCCTCTTCAATCTGTTTTTGTATATATTATATATATGAAATCTGGGACTGGAAATCTTGCCTAATATAAGTTAAGACATGACAAATGAACCTGACATTTTTCCAAGGAAGGAACCAGTGAACATACTGTATTTATAGCAGTAGGCATGTAGTTTGCTGCTTGTAGAAGAAATATATTTGTTGTATGAGAATTTTAGTGCTGGAATATGAGAAGTGTGTTTAGAAGTACTTATTTCAAGTGAGGATATTGGGTTCAAAGGAGCCAAACTGGTTCCCCTGGAAGCCTAAGATAGGGCTTCACTGAACAGGGGATTTAGGCTCCCAGCAGGTCAGATAGCAATATGGAGAGTGTCACAGGGCCAAGTTTGTAACTGCAGTGTCTCCAGGATCATCACAGGGCAGAGTGGGAAAGAACGTGATGAAGGAGCTTCTGAAGGTTGGATCTGGGACAATTTCATTCTTGTTAATAGTAAGACTTTCTGTCTGCAAGTTGAGAGTTCACTGAAGTTCTCAAACATGGATGTGCAAACATGCAGAAAAAACTGATTCAAGCCAACCCTTTCTGCAAGGAGCTCTTGGCTGCTCTGACCTCCTGCAGTTGGGCAGGACTGCAAGAGGAGACAGGCCCAGGTGATCCAGGTGCCCAAGTTGTTTCACCTGCATAAAGATGATGAAAAGTCCTTTTCTTTTTAAAAGTCTTTGGTCTTTGTGAGGGTTTCCCCTGAACACAATGAGAATTGCTTGGATCATATTCCTTTCAGGTGCTCTGTAGAAGTGCAAATTTCTTTTTTTCATACCAGGGTATCTGGTCCAGTCTGAATAAGTTTGGGGTTTTTTAAGCAATGCTTTACTGGCACTCAAACTAGTTGTAGCTAATTCTTGAAAGATTATTTTGTTGGCTGAACCCTTTGTGTCAAGGGGGAAATAATCACAAAGCCTGGCTGCCTGAATGTAAGATGCAGTATTTTTCTATCTTACTTCTGAACAGAAAGGCTGACTATACATCTTTTGACTGTTGAACTGCACATCAGGACCAGCTTATGACACTGATCTGATCCTTTATTTAGCAGAAATAGTAAACACTGGAGTGGTCTGGGCCTGATGGATAGCTAAGGTCATAGTAACTTTCATTGTTGCTGTTTTTTAATGGAGATGGTGATTTCATAGACAGATTCTTAGACCTATCTTGGCTCACGTGGCTCAAGGAGAAGTCCTTTTGGTTCAGGGTTGTACCTTTTGTCCTTTCTTGTCAAGTTGGGAAAATGATGTTTCGTTTTGCTCTAATAAAGAATTCACCTGGTTTCCTCTCTGCATCCTAATTGCTCTCTAGAGAGCACTAAAGTGTGCTTAAGCATATTGTGACTGTTTACTGGCAGAGGCTGCTGTATGTGCAGTAATGCAAAGTGTTCAATCTCTGCCCTGTGCTGCAGGCTGGCATGATTCGCACGGACAAGGACGAGTTCTTCATCGAACCTCTGGAGAAGGGGGCCCAGGAGGAGGAAGAGGGAGGAGGCAGAACACACGTGGTCTATCGCAGAGCAGCTGCCAAGAAGCAGCTCCCTGTTGAGAACGTGGACACCGTGTACAAAGGTAAGGCAGGCTGTGGGATACAGTGTGGCTGGAGGCACGTAGCCCGTGTGATCTGCTACCTCTGGCTTTTTTATCCTTCCAAGTGGAAGTGTGTTCTCCCTCTGAGGAGTGAAAAGTAGAGAAGGAGTTGAACACTTTGTATGGGCTAAGCAAACATCACAGCAGCCAAAACCATCTCTGGGATGGTGGCACTGTCTTTGCTTTGAAGAGTTTCCTTGGCTCCAGAGATGGCCAACATAAAGTCGTGTGTCCCCCAAGCGCTGGGTCAGGGCAGAGCAAGGGGAGGGTGGGTGACACAGCAGTGCAGAGGTGGCAGTGCCCGCTGGGACAGGTGGCAGTGCTGGCTTTGCTGAGGCTCTGTGGGTGACACAGCAGTGCAGAGGTGGCAGTGCCTGCTGGGACAGGTGGCAGTGCTGCCTTTGCTGAGGCTCTGTGGGTGACACAGCAGTGCAGAGGTGGCTGTGCCCGCTGGGACAGGTGGCAGTGCTGCCTTTGCTGAGGCTCTGTGGGTGACACAGCAGTGCAGAGGTGGCTGTGCCCGCTGGGACAGGTGGCAGTGCTGCCTTTGCTGAGGCTGTGTTGCAAGGCTGCAACACAGGACACCGAGGCTGACATGGGACATGGGCTTCACTGACAGTGGCTTCACTGGGCTGGATTAGTCCCAAAAGGAAAATAACAGTGTCTCCAGTATGAACACAAACATTTTTGGTTTTTCTTGTTGCCAAGTGTGGAATTTAACGTACTAAGTATGTGATAGACAGTGATGAAATAACAGGAATTAAACATAAACACCAGTTCTGTGTAGTGTTTTCTATTTCTCTGATAACTGCTTGGTTATTGCACCTTTTTTCCTGAATAAATAAGGGATGCAAATCTGCTAAGTGGATGTTTTGACAGCTGATGTTAACACTGAAATTAACTGGGTCATTTGAGTGGAAACAACAAAATAGCTGCATTTTTGTTCCAAATGTGTATACTAAACTGCAGAGTTATTTGTCACTCATACCCTAGTATTATCTTATTTCAGTATAATGGGGTTTCAACTGTAGGAAGGAAGGAACAGAGAGCCACAGGGATGAGGCACTGAGATTAGGGCCACGTGAAAAACGTAAATTTCTCAGTGTTCAGGTTGGAACAAGGATTAAAAAGAAAGCAAGCAATAGCATTCAACCAACTTTTTTTCTCCTCTTTGGAAATGACCCGTGAATTTTGTGATTGACACAGTGCTTTGCTGGTTTCCTCTTGTTGCCTTTGTACTCACTGTGGAGCAGAGCTGGGTGATGCAGGAGTCTGAGTGTCACAATCCCAGAAAGACTGCATGGTAGATATGGTGGAAGTTGCTCTGTTAGTGGATATTCATAAAATTATTGCACGTTGGAAAATAGCAGCCTCTCACTGTGTTTCCTCTCAAACAAAAGAGACTTGATGTTGTTCACACCGTATGGCAGCATTTCTGGTTTTGGGCGGTAAATATTCCTCAGGAGTATGAGTCTGGTGCACAGAAAAGCACAAACTGTAGATCAGCTCCAGTTACTGGCACCTGGTACCTGCCTGAGGAGGCTCTGACAGCAGTGGCTGAGATGCAGCCTGTACCTGGCAGCAAAGCCACACGCCGTGTCTGCTGCCACCAGACTCGCTGTCTGTCACCTCCCCTGTGACGGGGCTGGAGTTTGTAAACTCTGCCACAAAGGCACAAAGTAATCTCAGCCACCAGCCAGCACTGTGGGATTGCAAAGCAAAAGGGAGGCTGAACTCGGGCAGGCTGGCCTGAGATGTAACACTGACCTTGTCTGGAACAGCAGGTGTTGGGGATAGGTAGGAATAGTTGTGATATTTCAAATTTATAAACTAAGAAAAAAGTACTAAGAGCAGTAATCTTCCTTTCCATCCAGTCACCTTTTGATTTGTAAACTTGATTAAAGATTAGTTTTTATTTTGGAAAAAACCCAGCTCTTACCAAAAATCAGTAAGAATAAAAACTGTACTGTACTGTAAAGGGGATTTTTTTCCATGAAAATGTCTTTGCCTTTAAGAAAAAATAGTGAACAACCACTCGAAAATGGTTTGTTCTCTACTTTTTATTAAACCTGGCTTCCCACCTCTGATTGCTCTAGGCAAAAGGCATGGACAGGATGTGCTTTCAGAAACTGTAATTTTATTTTTCACTTGTTTTTTTTCCAGAATCCATTGAGTTTTGGTTAAAAAACGCCAAAATATTTAGTGATTGGGCATTGATAAGCACGCTCTGCTATGTGTTTCCATAGTGCCCTAAACTGATCGATGGGCTGAGTTAGGAAATACTTAGTAGGGCACTTTCAGCATGCTGTATCTATTTAAAAAAAAAAAAGGTTAACCAAGAGCACTCCCCCTCTTTCCAACAACCCTGGAGACAATTGCATTATTGCCAAATCCCATAAATTTACATGTGATGAATCGTAACACTTGAACTATTTTTAAAGGTCCAGCCTCCAGGAATCTTATGAATATGTGATGATTTTTTTTTTCCCTAGGTGAGCTTCTGGTTCTTTTAACTGTTGATAAAAATTTTTAGTTTCTGGCTGTGTAAATATGTTAAGGTAACGCGTGACACTGCGTTTATGTATTCCATAATTTTTAAAACAGCATCTTTCAAAATCCCATGATATGTTAATTTAATCCCATGATTTGAGAGGGTATTGTGAGTCATGATTTTTGAATGTTTTGGTTTGGATAGATAGATACAAATTCCTTATAAATATCTTTGGAACTCTTTTCACAAGAAATAGGACAAGCTGTTCTCTCCTCAGTGAAACAGGAGGTGAAGGAATTGAAAACTCCATGAACTTAGAGTTGAGAGGGTCAGTCATCATTTCAAGGTCTTGACTCTGCAGTGGGCAGTGGCCACACTGGACCTCACATGGCACAAGGGTTTGGGATTTGCTACTAAATGCACTTATTTTGGACGATGATTTGTTGAAGAACTCGACACCCCAAGTCAGTGTACATCCCCCATGGCTGCCCTGGCAGAGAACTCCAACACGGGGCTGCAAGACAGGGGGTCAGAGGTCCCTGGGGCTGGGGGGCAGCTGAACTCCCCAAAATACAGCCAGGACTGGTAGAAGATCCATTGACTGCTTGGAAGTGTGGATTAAAAAAAAAAAAAAATTGCATTTCCCACACCATAGAAATAAATTCTAGATTATGTCAATAGATGTGGTGAGATGGACCCGACAGCAGGGTTTTTCCAGCATTTTCCATGTGCTGTTATCTATCTTTTATATCATAAGACAAAAATGGAGATTTTATTCCCTCTGTCCGAAAATTATAAACAAACAAACAAGCCCCACAACCTCCTCAGCCCTGCAGAGATCAAGGTGTGCATCTCGTGTTATGAAGGCTGTACTGACATGCTGGGTTTTGAGAAGTGGAATGTGCTGGGAGAGATCTGCCCTGCCCTGATTCCAGGCTGTGCCAGGTTTGCTTCTGCATTTACGTAAAACCTTATCAGAAGATTGGGAAATGTAACTACTTGTTTTGGCAACCTGAATCATTTGTTTTGACTGATGTGGGATTATCTGGGGCTTGGGAGAATCACAGAGTGTGGGGTGTAATATTTCTGTCTGGCTTTCCCCTCTCAAACAACACTATTTGTTAATGTACTGGAAAAACGTAAGCATCATATTTTAGGCAAGTAATAATCTTCAGCAGAGTAGTACTGTGAAAGTCTGTGTGAACTCACTACAAATTAGGCTAATTGTTTCAGAAAAATAAATATTTTAATGTAGTGACTGAAATATTGCAGGTGTGGTGAGAATAAATCCTATTTTCTCTGGCAACTGCTTTTAGTGCTTGCATACATGTAATAATTTATCTTCCTCTAGATAAAAATAAGCAGCATGTTGAACATATTTTAATATTTCCAGTTGAATTCCTTGTTACAAACATGAGAAATGTTCCTTGATAGCAGTAAAACTACCTACATAATAGTACTGGAATTAAACAGATAAGCTAGAGTGGGTTGGGTTTTTTTGAAACTACTGGGTTTTTGCTTAAATGTTCTTTGGATGTTAACTGAAGAGATGGTAAGTATTTAATTAATGGCTATGGTGAGGCCTGGGAAGCACACTTGATTTTTGCCTCTAAAGGCAATCTGATTATCAGACTTGTAAGCTTTAATATCACATTTCCCCAGCTAAATTACTATGTCTGTTCTGTTGATCAGCTGAGAGAAAATTATTATACTAAAACTTCCTTAAGGTTTGCCTTTTCTCTAAAAATCATTGTTTAAATACTGTGCTCTGAGTTTTATTGTATTACTTGATTGATGAGAAAGAGAAACTCAGCTTTAGTGACAGTTTTATTTACTGTGCAGATGAAAGATGACCTTAGCCAAGAACAGTTTATTACTGATGAAGACAGAAAGGTAACTCCCCAAATGTGCTTAAACCAGAAAGTTGTTGTTTCTGTAAGTGCTAATTAAATCCCTTGGAACGGCCAAATGCAGTCTGACACAGGTCCCATCATGAATAGCTCTGGGCTGACAGGGTGGGCAAACCCACAGCTTCTGCTGGAGACCTGTGACCCCTTCCCATGGCAATACCTGGGATTGCTGGAGATCAGACCTGTAGAGGGGTTGTGCTTTGGTGCTGAATGATGTGATCAGTGATCATTTAATGGGACCCTCTGATGCACTTTCTGGAGCAAACTCCTTTTTTTTTTTTTTAACATTGAGTGGTTCTAACATCGCCCTGGCCATAAGCACATGCCAGTCAGGTAAAAAGAAATAATTTGCTGCTTCTACTCAATAGTGGTAGCCAGCTTCTTTCTGATAGACTTAAACCTTAGCAGAGCAGAGCAGGACCTCTATCCTCTCACTGGCATCTCCTGGCCCTCCATGATGCAAAAGGACAACAGTCTTTGACATTTGGAAACCCTGAAAAGTTAGGGGCCAATTCAGCAGGAGACAAATCCATGAAAATTTAAGCTGAAACAACCCCAACCAAGAAGTTTTTTGAAAAGATGAAACTTAAAAATATGATAAAGTTGTAACAACTCACTTGCCAGAGCTTTGCAGGTTTTAGAAATGATATTTCAGAGGAAGATTCTTCCATCATAGTCCATCAAATTGTCAATGCCATTGATTTACTAATGTATTTAAATTACTATTTAGAAACCAATGTGCATCTGGTGTATATTTTTCTGGATTGCCTGAAATGGCTCAGATTTTCTGCTGGCTGGCCGGTTGCCATTCTAATTTACACAAACTTCCCTGGTTACCTTTGCAGGGGAACAGTTTCTTCAGGAAACTGAAGTTTCTCCAAATCCAATCAATATTTCCTCTCAGCCTGCACTCTTGCTGATTAATTACTGCTCCCTTATTTTGCAGTCAGTAAGACTCTGATGACAATATTTTTTGTCTCCTTCCTATATCATCTGTGCATGATAAATACATCTGTCTTTCTCTCCTGTCTTGGGTTTTCTCTGAATTCCACATTGCAGATTCATGGGGATTTCTGGGAAGAGGAAGATTGAGAATTCAGTTGCAAATCAGCTTTTGAATCAGAAGCAAGGTTATGCACTTGTGGAGAAAACAAATCTCCAGAAAGTGATCTGCAGAAAGTGGTCCTAGGCCATGGGGTGTCACCTTCCCAGCCATCTCCATTACAGCTGCTGAGGCAGTTCTTTGCTAGCACAGGCAAATGAGATCCTTGCAGTACTTTTGGGGAAAAATCTAAAGGTTTCTACTTTTATAACAGTGCAGTAAATCTTGTGGGATGATTAGGTGAAGGCTAATGAACAATGCTCTTAAATGTACTTAATGGGAAATGCAAGGAATAGTATTTTCTCCAGAGCTGATGGAGTTTTCTGCCATGGACTTCCTCAGTGGGTGGCTGTAGCTGGGACACAGAATGGTGTCAGGTAAAAAGTCAACCCTCCCAGTGCTTCTGAAGTAGTCAGTTTTATTTTGCCTGGAAATAAAATTATTATGAAAAATTGATTGGATTTCTTTTTTCTTAATACAAGTAATTTTGCTCAGTTTTTTCAACGAGGATGTGCTCATGTAACTAAAGATGCGTGGTGAGGCATATGCATATGAGGACCACAGCAAAGCTGTGTGGGCTACCTTTGCAGTGGGCTTTTTTGAATTTTGGAGTGCTTTAGGAAGTATATTGCATCTTCAAAAGATTTTTCTTTTAATTAAACGTCTCTTTTTTTCCAGGTGCTCTAAATTGCTTCCAGAATGATAGAATGTTCATGAAATAGTTTCTCATTAGTATTTCTTCATGATATCAAATCTGTAGTTGCTGCAGCACCATTTTGTTTCATCAGGAACATAAATCCTCTTGTACAGAGGTAAAAATTGGTGGGGTGGCCTGGAGCTGCAGCAGAGCTGCCACCTGGGCCATCTCCATTATGGGTTCCTGGCAGTGAGCTGTCACCTCCCTCTCCCACACACCCCACCAAACTGTAATAAACTGTTGCAAAACTATTGTTATCTTCCTGGAATACAGGGATATAACAATAGTTATGTGAAGAAGCTCAGTTTCTGTATTTGTCCCTGCCTTTCTCATTAGGCAGCTTGGGATCCATGTAGACTTTGAGGAAACATTTCAGTGCAGGCTCAGCTCTGAGCAGGTACTTAAATCAAATTGATTTCAGTGGAATTCAGATACATACCTTAGGCTAAATGGTTTTTTCATTCTGAATGGGTTTTTGTTGTGGTTATGAGGCAAGTTACTGGAGCAAGTTCCTTCCATTCAGATATGCATCGATTTAGAGTGAACGACTTAATTATTTGTAGTTGATTAAGTGTCACTGATTTGCCTACATTGACAGCTAATGTAAAAATAAAATTAATTTAATTCTTGACTGATGAGCTTATTTTAGCTTCTCTGCTAAACTCAAACTCTATAAGGCTCTCCAGAATCATTGCTGTGAACAGCTTACAGCTGGAGTAGTATATTACCAAATGTTGCTAAATATAACACAATGATAATAAAGCTGATATTGGTCTATAAAACAAGTTTCCAGTTCTCATATGAATACTCTTGCAAAATTTTTGTGATCAGCTCTGATGAAAGTATCGAGAAAGTGCTCATTTTAATTTTTACATCCTTCTATCAATTAATTCAGCTTTGGAGGTGTGCGAAACTGAGGTTGATTAATTGCTTGTTTGTGTTTACATTTAGTTAACACTCATTTATAAAGACAAAATATTTCCAGCAGATTTCATTAATGTTAATTTTTATTCCTCCTTCTAATATCCATTGATCTCACAATCCTTAATGGATTTAGCCTCTCAGTCTCCTGGGAGGAAAGAGAGAACAAAATATTTGCCTTTTGGACAAGGGTAACATAAACCTTGTTTTCACTGTAAGCTGACCCTGTGTCTTGCTGGTAAGAGCCCTGGGAAGGGCAGAGTTCACTGGAGCAGCAGTTGGGAAGTCAGACTTTGCCTCCAGAGCTCTCATGTGTGAGGGTGTGCAGCCGCCCACAGGCGTGTGGGGAGGTTTGCCTTATGAAAATGTATGTGCACACCCACAAGGTTTTTGCAATTTCACATTTACTGGTGTGTTTTTCTGTGAAGTGTCATCCTGTTGGGGTTTGTTTATTTACAAGCTGTGTTTGTGTTGTCCAACCTGCTGAGGAAAACAGAGGATGGCGAGGATCCAGTGGGTCCTGCCAGGCTCAAAGAGGGAGAAACTTGTTCACAGAAAGATCATAATATTCTGTCCTGACAAACTGAAAGTGTTCTGCAATTTGTATCTCTGTTTAGGAAATGGATTCTGAAAGTGAGAATTCCAAAATATGGGTAGCATGTAGTGTTTGCTGTTTTTTACCATGGGATTCAAACTCTATGTTTAATAACAATACACTAAATAGCATCTGGTAGACACCACTAAAATAAACTCTAGTAGAAGACGCCGATAAATGTTTTCAATTTGAAATGTTTTCTGACAAAAAATGGCATAAATTTTGTCCATGATGATGATGATGCAGTGGTTTGATGAGGTTGAAAGACATCATCAAATGAAGGCGATGGGCAAACCCAGAGCTGCAAGAGAGATGGATAACCTTCAAACATCTACGTTTCCATCATTTCTCACAACAAGAGAGCCACGTGTGAGGCCTTGTGAAGTGGTCCAAGGATTAAAAATGTATTCTAGCTGGTTCTGACTGTTCTCAGCTCTGTGAGATGTGCTCCTCGTGGGCCAGCCAGAGCAGCAGTGCTGTGTGGTGCTGGTTTCTTGATGCTTGCAGAAGGGGCACGGGAAGGATCTCTGTGTTTATGGTGGTGTGAGCCCAGCTGGAGAATGAGAAACAAGAGGCTTGGTCTTTCTCTGTACTAATTTTTATGGTTGCCACCAGACACATCCCTAGAACCCTGTCTTGTTCATGAACTCGATGCTGGTTTAAAGGAGAACCTGTCAGTGCCCCAGATCTGGTGCTGCAGAGTCATCTTTGGGCTCCTTCAAAGCAAAAGCCACTGCCTGAGCTAAAGGGCTGCTTCTTTAGCTGTCTGTGTATATGGTGAGTTCTGCATCATACAATGTATTCAATCACTGCACTGTTCCCTTTAAAAGCTCTTCTTTCCCCTGCCCTAAACCCAGAGCCAGGACTCTGCTTGTCCTGCCTCCCCTTTGCAGCCACAGGTGCTGTGTGGGTGGGTGGGACACAGCAGAGCTGGGGGAGCTGAGCAGGGCAGGCACTGCTGCTCTCCAGCACTGCTGCTGGGTGAGCAGGCAGGATGGAGGACACTGAGCCCTTCTCCTGCCTTTTGTGTACACAGGGTGAGAGGGGGAGGCAGCTTTCTGGGCCAGGTTCTGCCCCTGGTGTGTGCCAGTGCAGGGATGAGCAGGGAAGCTTGTGCTTCTTGGATGTTTATGCTTTAGCCAAGCATGTGTTACCCTCTGCAGGAGGTGGGCAGTGCACCTGTGGTAACCCGGTGGTTGGTATGGATTAGGTGCCTGGTCTGCCCAGCCTTGGTTTATAGCTAAAACCTGGGTTGGGTAATCACTTTCCATAACCATTTTGTGACTCTTCCTTATTTCTTTAGGTGCTTTCTGTGTTTTGAGTTCCCTAAGCAGTGCTTAGGGCTGCTTGGACTTTTAGGTAAAAATAACTTTCATTTGAAGAACAAGCAACAGCAGTGTTAACTTTCCTTTCAGCTAATGCAAGGCTCCTTTCCCTTGTGCTTTCCTGAAATTCTAAAAGGCAAGAGTGTTTTAGTCCAGGAGAAAAACAGCAACATTTTTGATTATAGTTGCTTTGAATCTGCAGTTTGGTAACAGCAGTGAATGAATTTCTTCTTGAAAATTTGTGCTTTTCCATAGAGCAGAAACACTGTTTTGAAACAGTGGGAAAAGTGGGGTAAAGCAGTAACAGAAACTGTTACTGCAAACTATGAATGCAAACTCTGATTTTTCTAAATGATCATGTTACAAATGATTTGTAATTTTTTTTCAAAATATTTTGTCTCAAACGGTGAAGATCATTAAGTCCCACATACATGCTTGCTGGTAATAGTTTGAATTTAAATGCCTTTGGTCATTTGAATATAAACCTCAGGAGTTGTTTTACTTAACATTTTTGTATTAGATTACAAATGGTCTGTCAGCAGGACTGGCTTGGGCCATAATGTATTTTCAAGCCAAACAATGGCTGTTTGTTAATATAGAGGTGTTTTCTTGATCCCTGCAACACTGCCTGCACACACCTGCATCCTGATCCTCCATTACTGAAACTTTACTTTTGTAATAAGAGCAAAGGTGTGGTAATTGGTTTAAACCAGTGTAACACCATTCTAATGTCAGACCAGTCCCCTCTCTCACTGGCCACAGTCTCTTGCCAGCTGTTGCTGTCTGAGCCTCATTGCTGCAAGGGGTGCAGCCACCAGCTGGAAGCTGTTGCACGTTCCAGCAGAGCCAGGGCAGGCCATCAAATCACTGCATTGCTTTCGTCAATGCATGGAGACCCTGTGCTCCACTGGCTGCGTGTCTCAAAAGAGACCCTCAGAGGGTGGCACCCGGTTCTGGTGTCCAGTTGTCCCATCCCTGTGCAAAAGGTGAAGTCTGCTGCGGACCAACAGATTTTCTATATGATGTTGTTGCTCAGCTCATGGAATTGCAGTGCTTGTTAATGGGTTAAATACAGTGTATTTCATTTTTCAGCAGGTTCTTTGATTAAAAGTCGGAGATGCATCTTTGCTCTTCCTTTAATCTCTGAGTTTCTGTGCAGTCGCTCCGTTGTTGCAGCTCTGTGTGTGTGCTCGGACCATCTGGCACGGCTCTGCTGCCCGTCCCTGTGCGCTGCTTTCAAGGGGAAAAACTACTCATCACAGTCTGGATGGTGAGGGGGTTAGGGATGGGTTTTATCTCCGCCTCAGAGCTGCCACGTTCCACAGGTAGGCAGTTCTTCGGGGAGGTTTCTCAGCAGCCTTTTGCAGCGTTGCCTGGTGGGTGTGTGAGGAGGGCTGGGCAGAGTTCCCGCAGGACCAGGTGCGAGGGAGGAGCTGCAGCAGCGCTCCTTGGCGGCTCCGCTCCGCAGGCCCTCGCTGCTGTCCTGCTCCAGGAGCCTCACGGTGCCGAGGATCGCCTCCTTTAGCACTGCTGGGCTCCAGACAGTTGTCCTTGGAACGAAATTCATTTCCCTCGGCTCTGCTTCACTTTGCAGGCTTTGGTCATTACAGACTGTCAATTTTAAGAGACACGGGTTGTTTTTCTTTCCAGGTAACACTAATATTTTAGCATTGCTTCAACAATCACAGCTTTGTAAACACTGGAGTGATTATTTACAGAACATTTGAGGAAGGATCCTTTTACCTAAAGAGCAAGTTGCACATAAGACGTGCTCAGTCCTAAAAGTAACCTGAAAAGACAAGCCTAATTAATGGTGGTTTCTATGAACTGCCACCTGTGGGAATTTTTTAAACTTGTAATCTCATCAGGTATCTGTGTACTTTGTGACCATGTCTGTTTGCCTGTCAAGGAGATCCTTTTTCCTGTGGTACATGTGGAGGCATATTGCAGTTGTTGAAGGTGTTTGCAGATTGTGAATGGTGAGAGACACTGAAAAATGTTCTGAGCCTGAAGCAGCTGCCTCCAAAACACCCATCCCTGTACCTCCTGCAAAAACTACCTTGCATGCTTAGCAGGGAAAATTTACCTTGCTGCTGCAGGGCTTTTTTTTTAACTTTTAAATAAATATGAACCATTTTACTCTTTTCTCCATCTCATCTTTTTTTTTTTTTTCCTCTTTTGTGAAATATTTTAGGAATAAATGCATGGTGTGGCTTTAAATGATGCAGGTTTTTGAATGGGTCTTTGGATGTGGGGAGTCATGATATTTTGGAAACACAATTCTTCCACAGAACAGCAAACCCAGGTCTCTTCATGGGGAAGCATCTGGTGTGACTGGTAGCAACAGTACCTAAATAATGACATGAAAAACTGCCCTTGCCTCACTGTTAAAATATATGAAATTAGGAGGCACTGAGAATTACCTCTTGTGAGCTGTGTTTTGTTGTTGAGTGGGCAGCAATCCTGTTTGTCTAATTGAGCTTCACTGGATCATAGTGTTCAGAGTTCATTCATCATACTGGGTTTCTTTCTTTCTAGGGTTTTCCATTTTTAGAGAGACCCTGTTATATATAGTAATGAACACATTGCAGTCGTGCATGCCTTTTTCCCTGTGGAGCAGGGCAGAAGTTTGGATCTCATTTTACAGAGCTCTCGTTTACATTTTATTCACAATGAAGCTGGGGATGCCAAACCCTAGATATTTGGGGCTTGTATCTATTTGTTATGTGGCTTTTAAAGCAGATTTTTTCTTCAACACATAAAAAAAAAAAGTATTTCTTGAGGTTGGGAAATCAGATCTTTCAGGGGCTTGAGCTTAAAATGATATATTGTCTAAAGCCATAGATGAAATCTCTGCTTGAATCCTTGTTCACAGTCTCACTTGCTGTTCTTTCTGCCAGTTCAATGTTGCCTTTTCCCAGTCCTTCTTAAGAAAGTGTTGACTAAAGAGCAGGCTGAAAGTCATACATGTTAACTTTATATTCTACTTGCAAGCTGAAGTATTTTCTGCTTTGTTTTTCTTTAGGCAGAACCTCTGGAGACTTGTTAAACTATGAAATGGTTACAAAAAAGAAGCCCAAAGGCTCCAGCTAAGGGTATTGAATGACCTAGGAAGCCCAAAATGCTGCTCCAACTTCAATGGAATAAAATATAAGAAAAGGGGAAAATCTGATTTTGAGTCTCTGTAAGATGACTTGAATATAATTACTAAATTTCCAGGTATTTTTCTAGGATATCCCAATTAAATGTGTGCAGAGAAATGGATGGTATTGACATTTCCATGGCAACCCATTGTAGTGTTTCAGGTATTAACCTGCAGGTCATATATTACTGAAGAAGAATATTTTTGGAAGACTGGCAAAATATATCAGTCTACTGCAAAATGTGCAGGCAACAGCATAGCAACAAAATTCAGATGAGAAAACACAGGCTTTGAAATAAAATCTGGAGTTGAAAGTTAAGTGGAAGTTTTGTTTAAAACTCCACTGGTGGTGAGTAACATCAAGTGCCAGCCCCAAGGGGTTAATTTCTGCCATTTTTTGGCTGTGGATTTGGTTTGTATTTGTGGCTGGGTATGGATGACTGCAAAAATGTTGTAGCAACTCTTATTATCCTTTAATTCCAGGTGCTAACAGAATCTGGGGAGCCTGAGGTGGCCCTTTGTACTTCTGTTCCTCTGGTCACTGGTCATGGTGGTGGGACATGGGTGGGAAGGGCTGGAATTTGTTAAACCTTAGATCTCTGTGGAGGTGTTTACTGTCCATAATGATGGATTACCTGCTGTTCCACATGGGAGCCTCTTACAGACATCCTGAAGAGAATTAAATGTTCTTTTGTGCTGCTGAAACCCTGGAGAAAAGCGCCGGCAAAGGGCAGAGCATTCCTTGCAAGGAAACTGGTGCATCTCAGCTCTGGAGATCTGCAGCAGATCAGCTTGATTGCCCTGGTAGGATTTACAGACCTTGTGAGTCTCAGGTCAGACAGCTGGAAAGCCTGATTGTCTCTGAAGTGATGGTGGAGGCATTTCCAAGAATCTTTGGAAGAAAGAATCCCCTTAGCTAGCAGGCCACATTTCTTTCTTAAGATTATTTCAGTTTTTTAAAGGAGAACTTGCAGTCTTTGCAACATGAGATGGAACTGTGCTCCCACCAAATAAATTACAGTGTCTCTTTCAAAATCACTGTAGGCAAGGCGTGCAATGTGATAGCTAATTCTCACAGACCTTATACGAATGCATTTGCTGGAAACTGCCTTTGTAATAATAAATTACTGGTTGGCAAGTGGATAGGGTTCAGCCAAGCCATGCACTTGATCTTGTTCACACTGATTTTAATGGAAAAATTCCCGGTGAGTTAAGCAGGGGCAGACCCAGTGCAAGGCTGTGAGAAACTGGATATCTGAATTTGACTGAACTGCAAAGTATCTTTGCTTCTGTTTAGATTGATGTTGTACCTTCTGGCTTCATGATTTACACTGAGATTTTGTAACTTGAAGTTATGTTAAGAATTGAGCATTGAGAACATGACCTGTGTGTTGCTGATGGTTGAGTGTGTATATGGACATGATGGAATGGACCCAGGCATTCCTAATGAAGCTACACCGCACAAGTGCTTGCTCTCTGACATTTCTTTTATGTCTGTTGAGAGACAGCAGCCTCTTTCATTGTTCATGAAAAATTATCAGTGCCCCTTTGAAAAGATATTTATTTTTCCCTGGTTTCCCATTGTACCGCTTACAGAGGTTGTGTGCTTTGTGCTGCTTTCCAGTTGCAGCAGATGTGCTTTCACCACTTAGGACACAGACAAAGACTTGTGACAATGTCATAAACATTTATCTCATTTGCTCAGAATTAGGCAGTCTTTTCCTGCCTCCAGCCCCTCAGCCACCAGGAAATGGGTTTTTTCCTCCCCACTCATGCTTTGCCGATACCCTCCCTTGTATCAAGAAACACATCATTAGTTTCAACCAGTTCAGCCAATTTGTCATTAATGAAGCAGATGAGAAGCTTCCAGATAATAAATGACCACGTCATTTGTCATGGGATTTCAGTGCTGCTCCTTTTTGTTTTAATGAGCACTGTCTTTCTTCTCTCACCTGGTCAGGTGCACCTTCCTCCAGCATTTTTTAGATGCATTCAGAGGTGGGGGTGAATTTTGTTAAACTCTGTCAGTAACAATTGCACCTCCATTCCTTCTTGTGCTTTCCAATTAAATAAATTTCCGAATTTTCTTTGTACAGCTCTGTCTTTGGATATGCACTTCCCTGTACTCAGCCTCATTATTCCATTCATACTTAGTTTTTAATCCAATTTGCAGGAAATACATAGTGCCTTCTTTTCCTATACTACTTTCCAAAGATCACTGCTTTGTGTGCATGTAGAAGTATCTTTTCGTTCCTCTGCTCCAATTTTCTGAAAACTCAACTGATTTCAATAATTGATTGAATTCGCATTGGGCTGTACTTCTGTATGTTTCTTCAATTCACCAAAATTATTTCAGCTCTACAGTTTGGCTGCAAGAAGTCTAAAATTTTGACTCATCAGCTGTTGTTACTGGTTGTCCTTCCACTTCCTTTCTTTTTGTCTTGTCCAGCTGAGCCACACTTAAAAAAAAATTTTAACAACTGGTCCAATTTAGGGTCTCCAGGTGATGTCTTGGTGATTCTCATATTTCCCAGGTACCCTGGTATCTTTCAGGATTCCCATCCACATTTTCCAAGGAACCCATCATGCCCTCTCAGTATTTTGATCATTTTATGCCAAGATGTCATGTTGCTTGAGGCCTTTTAGAGCACTCAGTTTTCATTCTCCCAGTTTATAGTGAAATGGTTGGAAGAATTTGATATTGTGTTAGCATTTAGAAGAATTTCTCTTTCATGGGGAAATTTGGCTTGAAAGACAAAACCTTGCTCCCCAAATCCCAAGATATCCATTAAATACAAGAAAAGCACCTTTTAGTTCTGTTATAGCTAAAAAGGATAGAAACATGCTTCCTGGGCACTAACACCAAAAACATCCTGCAGTTTTGGTCCCCACATTCTTCCAGAAGTCATTGGCACCTGCAAATACCTTTCTCACTTCCTTCATAACAAAGGTAAATAGTTCAAGTTTTTAAAAATAAGCTCCAAGTTCTTCAGACACCCAGGAGAAATCACTGTCTTCAGCCTTTATGGAAAGGATCTCAAGAAGATAATTTTATTGGTTTCAGGATCTGAAGGGAGAATCAATAAGGCACCTACAGACTTTGAAGCTCCTGATCTGACCTCTGTATTCCCATTAGCTGCTCTCCTCTTGTTTCTCCCTCTTACAGTCACCTTAGTGACAGTGTAAACCCTTGGACTTCATTCCATTTCACGTTTTACTCTTAAAAAAACCCCACAAAACACTTAACAGGATGTTTCAGAAACACTCAAGAGCTTTGGGTGAATTTTCTTTTCTTGGAAGTGCTGACCTCAGGGTGGAAGAGCAGGCTGCTGTGGCAATGGAGCTGGGATCTGCTCTCCCTTTGCAGAGGGGTCTGAAGACACTCCACAGCTGCAGATGCTTCCTTTGCTTCAGGCTCTTGCCCTTTGCAAGGAGAAAACTCCTGTGTTTCGAGCGTGGCCATGTGGTGCCCTGTCCCTGCCAGCCGAGCTTGGCTCCGGGCAGGCTGGGTGAACACAACTCCCCGGATCCCTGGGGAGGAGCAGCTCTGCTGCCTGCCCTGTGCAAGGCTTCCCTGCCAGCACGGTGGGCAGGCAAGGTGGAACAGCCCGGGGAGGAGTGAGGAAGCAAGGCAGGAGTGCCATTTACTGTCTGGTTGTACAGAGAGCTGTATGCTTGCAATATGTTTTACCTTCTGCTGGCAGTCCTGGTGTGAAAAGCAGCATAGCTTAATTAGGCAGTGTCAAGATACTCGAATCTTCCAATCTGCCTTCCAATCTGAAGTGTTGTTCTTTGCTGATTTAGCTGTATCTTGCAAGAAGTCTATATACTTATGGCTGAATGATTGAGTTGCATGAAAAATTTCAGTGTCACCTGATTTTTGATGGATTTTTTAATAGGACTTGGACAAATCTGTCAGGCTCTGTGGATCATCATTCTGTCAGGATTTTCCAAAAAGGGATCTGTGTGTGCTCTGACCAGAGTGAATCTGCAGTATCCAAGTTGTGTGGGATTTAATATGCAAGGCTGGGACTCAGTGTGCTGCATGTTCTGCATGTTGTGATCCCAGTACAAACCAGGTACCTGCTTGCTGCACGTGCTCAGGAGATTTTAGAGCATGCTCTTAAAATGTGAGACAATGCTGAAGGATGTCCAAAATTTGCTGGGTACGTGTGTGGCTCAGTTGTTCCAGTACCTTGCAGCTGCACCAGACTTCCTGGGCTTCTGGAGCTGGTTACCTCGTCAGTGCTGCTCCTTGGAGGAGGAGATCAAAACACCAGTAGCTTGGTCAGGTGTTTGGACATCTAGAAATGTGAGGCAAACAGGCAGTGTTCTCTAATTCCACCTAGGCAAAATTTCTGGGGAGATAAAGAGGAGAAGCAGGAGAAAACCTGGATGAACAAAATGTCAAAACCGTGGTTTCAAGGACGTACTGTTCACAAGGGCTTTGTTAGGATTGTGTTTGATAAGAATCAAGTTTCAGTGGGTTTTGGATTGTGTTGTTGAATGAGATGAAGATTTCTTTGTTAAACTTAGAATGAAGAAGATAAAAAGGAAGTTGTTAATGGGTAAAGAATTTTTTTCTTACCAGAACCATCTTCCCCTGAAATATGAAAGATCCTTTCCAAATGCAAAAGTTATGCAAACATGTCTGAATATAGAAGTGAAACTGGAAAGCAGTGGGTTTCTTCTGCCAGTTTTGCAGGAGGCCACCCACAAAGGTATATCTTATTTTTTTCTCTTTCTGGTTTTGTTTTTTCTTTTCCCTTCTGGAAAAATACAGAAACATTTTGGCCAAAATCAGAGCCTATTTTAATTTTATAGCCTTTCTTATCAAAGCAGGGTTTAAATGTGGCTTGAATTTTCCAAGTAACTTATAACTAGCTGAAGGGAAAAAAAAAAAGAAATAAAGTTGTGGATTTGGTGCATCACCAGGTTTATCACCAAGGCTCTAAGTTCTTGATTAGACAAATTCATACATAATAGCCTTTGTCTACATGAGATGGAGAAGCATTTAGTCACACTGTTTGGTGTAAGCCGTTTGCCTTCCTATCAGTTGTTGCTGAGTTTATTTTCGTCCTTGCTTTGAGTGTTTGGTAATGGTTTGCTGTATTAAAATCCAAGTCCTGTTTCGATTTGATATTTCCAATCTGTTTCTTGACTGCAGTATTCTCAAATTTTACTTGTCTTTAGGAGGCCGTTACTTTTTATTCTGTATATCCACTCCCTCTGACCAAACGGGCAGGAAATGTACTTAATTTCTGTGTAACCCCCAGAAATGCAGGATTCCCTGTGGAGGGACACTCTGCAGTGCTTACAATCCACCCTGCTCTCCCCACATCTGTCCCTCCCCGCGCCGCTCTGCCTTCCATTGATGGATGAGTTCTCAGCGCAAGCAAAACCGTAGAAATGCAGATACAATGTGAGTTGTTTATTGTTCTTGTAGATTCAGAAGGCAGATATTCCAGATCTCTGCAGTGTCAGTATCCTCTGTCTGCTACGGAAATGATCTCCTTGGTCCTTTGGTGCACCCTGAGCCCCGGTCCCACCACTCCCTCCTGTGCATTGTTCAAACTCATTTAGCAGAATTCCAGAGGAAGAAATTCAACAATTTGCACTTGGAGCCTACATTGTAGTCTAAATGATCTCACTGCTTAAAAATGTTTTCTTGTGTCTAAGTTTAATAATTTTTCACCATCTATCCTTTGTAGCTAACCCTCCCCCACTTTCTTCTTAAAAAAATTCCTTCCCTTCCATGTGCCAGTGTTTTGTAGACATATAAGCTGTTATCAGGTTGTCTCAGCCATCTTTCAATCAAGATGTACTTTTTAGTTCCTGTAGATCATTATTTTTTTCTTCATCTTTATGTAAATACAGAAATCGTACTAATGTAACCTCCTGTAGTTAAAATGATGCAACCTCACTGGTGTCGTTGTGTAACTTAGTTCTGTGGGTAGACAAACTCTGCTTGGGATAAGGCACCTTTATCCCAGTACCCACACTGGTGCTTGTAATGATAATTATCACTCAGAAGGTAAGTGGTCTAGGACAATAAACCAGAAGGATGCCTTTAAGTGAACAAAGATTTCCACACCCTTAAAACAAGAAAAATAGAGCAATGGGTAGGCAGCTTGGCAGCAGAGTCCTCAGCTGAGTAAATGTGTGTCCTTGAGCAGAGTTCATGTTCTGCTGTGGTTTGGTGGTGTTGGATGGAGGAACAACTCTTATTCATACATTTGTATTCCCAAATAAGTCTCAGTGATTAAAACATCCTGACTGAGCAGAGTTGTTTTTTATGGATTCAAAACTGGGACAAAGTAATGTTCAAATGTGGAGGCCGCTGCTAATCCTGCAGTGCTGTTTTGACACTGGGTGTAGTTATTTTCTGTAAAGGGATGCTTTTCCAGAAGTGTTGTGGCTGTGTGGTGTTGGAATGGCATCACATCCTGACTTTCCTTTTAAAAAAAAGGTTTTAGAGTTAATCAAACATAATGATGACCAAAACCCCTAATAACGTGAGTGTTGGATTCCTAGGTCTGTGTCATATGGAGGCTTTTTAAGAGTTGGAGTAATTAACTTCTTTCAGTTACACTGGTGATGGTCCAGAACTCTTCAAGGACATTGAGTTGCACTAAATATCTACCAGCACAACTGAAATTTGACTCTCGTCTCAGCTTTTTCTTTTCCATGTGCTAGATCGTCTCAAAAAGTGGGGAGAATGTGGTTCTCTGCAGGGAGGAAAGTAGCTCATTGAATGTCTGTGCTGTGGTGTCTACTAACTAAAACATAAGGACTGGTGTCTGAAAATTCCTAGCTAACATAGTCAATCTGTTTATTTAAATGGTTTGCTCACCGGTTCACTGCAGTCTTTGCTATTAAACAATAAATGTCAATAAGCTTTAAAGGACAAGTATTATCTAAAAAATGTTTTATCCAAAATAATAAATCCTTTCTTGTTTCTAGAAATGGTGCAGTAAAAATCTGTGTTCAATGCTAATTATGTATTAAGGTTTAGGTATTTATATGTGAGAATCTTCTGGTTATCTGTGATTACCCGTAAGTGGCTCTGTTGTCCGCATGCAGACATTTCTCCATTGAGTGTCCATGGCCTCAGTCTGATTGATCTGAGGGTACTTTCCGGTATAAATATGTTTTGTTATTATCAGTCATGAAAATATGCATATGCAGTGGTTTTGTTAGTGCTGCATCTGTATTGCCTCCTCTTTAAACATTTGCACCAAGAAGTTTTTGCCCAAGGGCAGGGCGGGCTGGCCAGGACAGGCCCAGTGGCACTGACTTGGGAGAAATCTACCTAAATCCTCCAAATCAGAATTTCATGCTCCCTGTATGGGGCTGGGTGTGAAATTTTAATTTGCACTTGTCAGTCTGAGGCAAGGGGAAAAGGGAAAGCAAAAAATAAAAGGCATATGATAAATTTCACACTTTCCCCCGAAGAAAGCAGCGCGGTTCTTTCCTGCGGGCCCTCAATGAGTGTCGGTGTGGGCAGCTGGGAGCTGGCGGTTTATCTGGAGGGATGGCAGAGTTGTAAGCAGAGTGGGTGGTGTCACCTATCGCTGAGTTTACAAGATGCTTCCTATTATTGAACTCGGATTTAGTTTTGCTAAAAATTTGCCAGACCTTCCTGGTTTGGGCTGAAGGATTTTGTGTCAGGTGTCTGCCAGGGCTGAGCTGCACTGGGGGCTTGGGCCAGACTGGCTTTTGGCAGTGCTGTTCAGGCTGTCCTTGATGAAGGGAGTAAAAAAGGCTCTCCAGGGAGAAGCTACTTTGGGTTTTGTTTTCTGTTTGCTCTCTAGGGTTTCCCTTCATCCCTGCTCTGATGACGGAACTTTCTCCAGGGTTTTTCTCTGATGCTCTAACTGGATATTTCACAGCCACTAATGCATCTGTTTTTATAGCCATTCACAAGAAGAGAGTGCTTTTTCCTCATCTTACGGAGGGGAGAACAAAGTAACCAGTGGCTGGAACTTGAACTTCCCTTGTATTTTGACCAGCCCATTTGAGGCAACTTTTTTGAGTGCTTTAAATAGTCAGAACATTCTGAGCAACTGTAATGCCCAGCTGCAGACTGAGGAACTTGAGGCTTTTGAAAATCCAAGATGGATGTTCCAAGCCAGATGGCAATGGCCCACACTTAGTGGTACCTGCAAAGCAAAATCTTTGTGGTGCATGCGATAGAGCGGAGTTTGCTTCTCCAGCACATCATTTTGTATCCCCTCCTTAGACACTTTCCAACACACTTCTCTTTTGCAACATGTGGTAAAAGATATTCCATGGAAAATTATTTACTGTTCTCTCCTGAATCAGGTCTATGCATGTTTATTGCTTGCACAGTCATGCGTTCAATGGAAAAAAGAGTATGTGAAAATCTAGAAATCTGCATCATAATACACAGGGCTGGAGTTCAGGGTTAGGGTCACACGAGCATTATTGAAGCATTTTTAGCAAGCAACCTTTGTAGCTGAGAAAACCTTTGACACTGATGCTTTAGAAATGCTATTTAAACATGGGATTTCTATTTTTCGTTATTAGAGAGCTGAAAGGATCATCTGTAACTTTTTGTTTCCTATTGCTATGATTCAAAGTGTTTTCTTATGGTTTGCTGGGCAGTGATTGATTCCTGAAGTACTTCCAGTGGGAGTTAATCCACAGCTTAGTGAAACCATTGTTCTTCTCTAGAACCAGACTGCTGGAGAAGGCCTAAAGAATCTATATCTATGCTACAGATAAGTGGTATTGTAAATGTCATATTATAAACATCTGGGCTTCTTTGACTGATTTTCCTCATTTCAAAAAGTGTTGCTGTTCAAAATGCAGTATCAAAGGATGTGCATTAAAATATTTAGTGTTTAAAGATTTTCCTTTGCCCTGATAATTTTCTATAAATTTGGGTGACAATCACTGCATTCCTCTGGAAAATGACTTGGAGCATTTTGTTGGTGTCTTTTTCTGAATCACTGTCAGGAGATGCCTTTTTATCTTTGTTGAGTGTTTAGAGAATCTCAGGTGAGCAGATTCCTGAACAGCCAGATGCTCCAGCTGGGCAGGATGACTCACTCCATGGACAGTGACCTAGTTTGAGTTGTCTGCAGGGGAAGGTGTGTGAGAGATTCAGGGGGTGTTGTAAGAATAACAGCAGCCACGGAGCTGGGTGTGTCAGGGAAATTCCACTACATCTGTGCAGTGTTTTTGTAGGACAGACCTCTGGTACAGCAGATTCCAGGATGGAAAGCAGCTCATGAAAAGCTTAGCTTTCCTAAACTGTACACAACTGACCCAACCTTCCTGCTGGATGTACTGACTGGATGGTTCTTAAGGATGTGCAAGGAATACACAAACATGGGAAAATATAAAACTCACTGGGGTGAGTGCATGAAGTTTGTGCAGGATTTCAACTCAAAGGCCAGTTTTCTGGAGCTGCTGAGCAAAGGCTGCTGATGGTGTGTTACTGAAAAGACAGAGAAGTCAAGCAGAAATGATGACTCTACTGAAAGGAATAAGGGCAAACCACCCCACCTCATTTGCTGTGTTAAAAAGTTTCGTCTTCTTTCTTCATTTACAGAGCCAATATTGAGGAATTCTTAGAGTTTAGATGGGCAAGAAGATACCTTTCCAAATGCTTCTTTTATTTGCCTGTAAAGATACCAGTGGCAGGATGGGAGGGCAGTACAGCTATGCTTCCTGTGGATATGGGAAAAAAAATATTATAAATAACATTTCTTTGTTCATTCCTAGGAGTGCTATTTTATTTTAAAATCTTGTCTATATTCCATCATATAAATTTACCAACCTGCTTTCATGGTCGTTTTTCTGAAGTTAATCTAGTTTTTTCAATTAAAAAATATTTTCTTCAAGTAAAGCAACATATGTCTAAGAAATGAAAAGACAGTTAAATTGCCTCTATATCCCACAGTTTAATTAGTGAAAATAGTGTAAGTTTTATGCAGAGCAAAGAGATATGTTGGGTTTTGTGACTCTTAGTGGGATGCAAGATTTGACAGCTTGAATGTAGGTTACAGAGATTCAGTTCATTAGTGATACTAAGAAAGCAATTACAGTTTCTGGGAGACAGGTAAAAGCTCCAGTGACAGATTTTAGGTTGTTGACAATTATAGCTCTGGATGGGTGAAAGACTCTCCTGTCTGTCTGTCTGTCTCTCTATCCATCTATCCATCCATCCATCCATCATCTTCAGGGAGGGCTAAATGTACAAATTGATGAACAGGAGAAAAAGTAATGACTGCTTTGGTTCTCTTCATTATGGTCACTTGTCACTGCTTAATTCTTAGTGTGACAGTTGCTATTCAAGGACTAAATCTGAATCCTAATTTTTCTCCACCTTCCCCACTACAGAGTACAACTAAGATTTTAATTTCTTCTGTTCTACATTACTTTAAAACGTGTTTGATGAGAATTGAAACTCTCTTATGCCTCGATAGAAAAAGAGGTCTTTTAGGCCCTGATGAGCAGTAGGACTTCTTTCTCACAGATATGTTTTCCCTCTTTTTCTCCCCTCAGCCCCTGAAATCATGCGGAATGCCCCTTCACAGCACTTCTGGTGAAGGCCTCTGCCCTGGATGTATTTGTGGTTGAGTCCCCTTCGGCTGTTCATAGCACATTGTCTTTCCTCAGAGAAGCAACATCAAAACTCAGCATCTCTTACACAGACAGTTGACTTTGGCAATCCATAGAAGGGAAATCAAATTTCACAGGCAGTTTGGGTAGTTTGAAAAGAACAAGCATCCTGATTATTTTTCCACCAAGTGCAACAGGTGACCTACATTTTCTAAAGTACCTGCTAAGTTACAATTTTTATACTTTTGCAAAAGCCTTCGTTTCAAAAATTGCTGAGCCATGTTTGCTTGAGAAGTCAGGCTTGCTGATGACCCTTTAACTACCAGAAAGCACTTGTAGCCTGAAAACTTCCCAATTACTGAGACTGTGTTTGGATTTTTTGATAGATAAAACAATTTCTCCAGACAGTATTAAACACTAGCAATGCTTTAAAAATATAGTTGGTTTAAGACTAAATTCTAACATAATGATGAAGTCAACTATCCTTTATTGCAAGAAAATGAATTTTCATTTCTGTTGCTAATCATACTGAAATCAGTCTTGGGTCACTGGAAGATCGTTAGGTTTTCCATTTAGATGTTTCCTTAATGAGTTTTAAAGCAATGCAACTTTATATTATTCTTGAATCTCTGAACTAAAAGAAGGCATAAATCAAGCCTGAATGGGCCCTAAATACACACTAAAAATAGTCTGGGATGTGTCTGACCTTTTCACAGTGGGTGGAAATCTGCCTGCTGCCAGCTGTTTATTTAAGCCAGTGATACTGGTTTTCTAGCAGAAGCTACCAGAGGTGGTAGGAAGGGAGACCTGGTAGGAGTTCGGCCCTGAAGTATTAAACTGTCATGTAGCAGGACATAGAAAAGTAAATAGCAGCACCTTTCAATGATGAAAATTTTGAACCCTGAAGAAAATGACAGCATTTTCACTTCCTTTCAGTTCAGGTTGTGTTACAAAAACCACTGAGTGAGCCCTTGCCCTTGCACTGAACTGAGTTATCCAGAGCCAAATGGGAGAAATCACCTGTCCCTCCAGCCAGTACTTGTAGAAGAGCTGGGATGGCCTTTCAGTGGTATAACCTATTCTACATTGCAGGAAATCTTTTTTTTTTTGGCCTATATTTGAAGGCCTGACCCATTTCCCAGTGGAATCAATGGAATTTTCTGCTTGCTTTAGTAAGAGCCAGATTGATTTTTAAAATGTAATAAATAAATATGCTGCTTTATTAACTGAGTGTTCCATTTTAAAAAGAGAAGTGATATTTTTTCCCCTGTATAGCAAACAATAACATTAGATGATGTTGATGAAATGATGAGGGTTAAAACATATGAAAATGAGATGAACTGCCTTTGACATTTTCCATAGTGCCTTGCAGTTCTGAAATTCTATTTGCTCATGAGTAATGACATCCGAGGCTCTGACCGTATAAGCTTTTAAATATAAAAGCATCATAGCAAGTTTCCTGGAACTCCATATGTGCCTGCAGATAAGGATGTTAGTGAGCACTGTGTAGTTTGAAACCATAATATGGGAAGAAATCCATTTTAGGATTAAACTTCTCCTGTGGAGCAAGTTCTGTGCTCCACAGAGCCTCACTTTAGCCTTTTTGAGGTCTTTGACAGGGCTCAGTGTGGGTAGTTCCCATCACAAATATATATTGCATGTATTGTATGTTGGATATTGTATCTATGTGCATTAGAGAAAACATCGTGCAGACCCATGAGGTATCAGCCCTATTGTAACCAGGAGAATCTGTACTACTATCCAAGGAAAAACTTTGCAGCTGCAAAAAATGTACTCATTTAATGTAATGGGCATTAATATGATATGGTTTAGCACCACTCAGGTTTATATTAGCAAACTGAAATTGCTGAAATGAAGAATTAAGAATAAAGCTGACTTCAGTTTGCTGGAAATGGGGCTGATCTGTGGCTGTGTTTGCTGAAGTTGGGTAAACACTTTGTGTCTTAGAATTGACTTCAGAGTAAACAAAATGTTTGTTCCTTCTGGAAAACTTTGCTGGCCTAAGGTATATTTCACCTTATTTCAACTCCAGCTCAAAATAATCTTGCGTGCCTGTTGTTGTTCTTGGAAGCTAATAGGGAGGAACATATGCTAAGCATTGGTAATGTCAGTTAAGCCCTTAATTAGTGATGAACGAACCTCAGTTTTTCCCTGTGGTTCAATTCGGATGCTGCTCAAAAGCTGAGCAGTTCTCCAGGTTTTAGCCAAGTTTTTTAAGCATCTCAAGTCGTGCAAAGCTGCTTTTGTTACTCTGGTAAAGTGAAGACTTCTCTGGTGTTTCTAGATTGGGAATGAGTTGGAATATCCTCAGCCCTTCCCTGGCAGTGTTTTGGCACTTTGGGATGAGGATGAGGAAGGTATAAACAGGTGTTCAAGAGACAAAAACCTGTTTGGATCAGGGATTAAATTATGTCAGCTCCATACACTCTTCTCAATTCAGGAAAATCTTAACTCAAGTTTAGAGTTTTTAAAGCTTTGAAGGCAAGTAGATAATGGTTTGGCTGAGCTTGTGTGTCCTCCAAGAAGGGGATTTGAGCTGTAGGACCTGCACTGGGAGCACCTGGGCAGGTTGTACCTGCTCTGGAGCAAAGCAGTAGTGATGAGATTCCCAGTGAGAAGACATCTCCTCATTACTTGTCTTCTTAGTGAGCCCAGAATAGTCATTCAGGGAGAGTGGATATTCGAATGTCCCCAGAAGGGGAACAGAGTGCAGGGAGCAGAGGCCCATGTGGTCATTTTTGTCTCTGCTCTGTCACATAATTAAACATGGTGCCACATACAGCCCTTATGGGCAGTGGAATCACCTCATCTCCATGTCTGGAAGAGGAGTGAAAAGCAGCTTTGCAGAGCTGGGATATCTGAAGACTTACAAAACTGCAGTTATAGCTTGGGTTTACTAAATACACCCAAAGTATTTTTTTTGTTTCAGAACTTCTCTGTGCTGTGTTTTCAGCAGAATGCTTTTAAAGTGGGACAAAAGCCACAGGTTTGGGCCGAGATGAGCAGAGCACCCAGCGCATGACTAGGCCCCTTTCCATGTTACCTTGGCTGGCCTTTGCTGCAATGTTTTCTTGACATCCTCTTACAGGCACAAAATTAAAGGTTATTTCCATTCCTGCTTCTTATCACTTTGATCTTTTGCCAGCTCTTAACATCTCCAGCAGATTTGCTCTGGATCTGTAATTCCCATACCTACCCTCTGCCTGCGACATTCTCTGACATTTCCATTTCTGCACCACCCCTTAGTTTCTTTCTCTCCCCATTTATTCTTCAAGATTTTTTTAAGATTTTTCTCCTCAGTGGGATGGCTATATGAAATTACTGATATTTGCATGCAGTTGCTACCAAATTCATAAGTCTCACCCCGTGAATCCCAAAGCTGCCAGACTAAGCTCAAAATAGTTTTTCAATTTCTGGCTGCTTAGCCAAAAAAAAAAAAAATAAAAAAAATTGCTGTTTAATTTTGCTGTTTAATTCTTCTGCAATACATCTTCCAGGTGGCTTTCCTCTGTGGTTTAATTGTTTATTAGCTCTAGGATCTTTTCTGAAATTAGAGAGAGTTAGACCAAGGACTGGCAAAGATTAAGGCACAGTCATGATGGTATGACTTCTTTCTGTCTGTATCTGGGGGAAATAAAACCCCAAAACAAAAAAAGGATTTTTGGCATGGGAGAAAAGAAAGAACAAGCAAAGGAATGAATGAAAGGGAGAAATTTAAAAAAAGCAGAAGAAAAGGAAGTTTCTCTGTTTTCTTTTAAATTACTGCATATCTGTTCCTCAGCTAAATCTATTTTCCATGGATTAAAGAAAAGAGTAGAGTGTGTCTGAACCTGTTGTAGCATAAAACAATATCTTTGTCTAATGATCTACAGCCATGACCAGGAGGTAGGAGTCCCCCAGTATTCATTATCCTGCTGCTCCATCCTGTGTGTTCTCAGGCCAGTCATTAATGGCATTTATCACTCTTCCTCCCCTGCATAATATTCCTCACAGTGAGCTGGGTCTGATAAATTATGTTTCAAGAAGACAGTACCAAAAGTGAATCAATTTACAGCTTTTACCCTCTGGTAGACAAAATACAACCCAATGTTGTAGCAGATTCTTTGAAGGAGATCCACACAGACAGTGGAATCTGAAATTCGTAATAGGAGTTTTATATTCTTTTCTGTGGGGAAGAACAGACACTCAGCTTCTGATGATGTTGAGTTTTCTTATGCTTGTGGTCAGAGTATACCTGAAAAGAATAAGAGTTGGAAGATTTGCTGTTATTAAAGGTGCAGAATAGCTGGTGGGCCCCTCCAGAGAGCAAAGGGGTGCAGGTGGGATGTTGTGGTGGCACTGGGCTGGGATGTCTGCTCTCCATCAGTCACCTTCCTTCCCAGAGCTGCATTTTCCCTCTCTGTACCACGATGTAACAATAAAATAACTCTTCTGTATTTTGAGATCTGTAGATTAAAAATTTGGCTGCTGTTCCTGCTCCCAGTGCTGCTGCTGCAGATGGGGCTGTTAAATTCACCTGTTAAATCCGCAGGCAGGACATTACTGACTCCTTAAAAATCCACATGATCTGGTACTGTTCACACAGAGCATCTCTGTGCAGGGTGGGATGGGCTGCCCCCTGCCCTCGGAGCAGCTTCCCAGGCCCTCAGAGCTCACCTTTCTGGTTTTGGGGACTGCTTCTCACCAAGACTCTTCTCTCACCCAGCATGACAACATGGCAGGGACAGCTGAGCTGCAGCTTAGTTGATTTAGGAGTGACATTCAAGACTCACTGTCTAGACCTCCTCTGCAGTGGATTTTCAGCTTCAGATTTCATGTGTTCCTTTTTTCCAAAATCATTCACATCAACTGACCTTTGGGGTCTGATGAAAGAAAAGTAATCCCTCATTTCAAGATGTGGTGACATTTCTTTTGTGTACTTATAATAAGTGCTTTAGCCTTCTCTTCCATCTTGTTTATTCTTATCTCAATTTATTCTCTTAAATTTATGCTATTTCTTACTGTAAAGGCAGTGTTAAAGATGTTTTTGAATGGTTTTAAGAATATAAAACCCAGTTGCTTTTGGAATGCTCTGACTGCTACATGAGTATCCAGGTTTTAGAATAAATTATCCCCTGCTTGAATAGCAAAATAACGAAAATTTTACGGGCAAATAGGTTTGGATTTGGGTATCTGGCTGGGGAAATGGTGCAGAACATGAATTGCTGTTGGTCTTTGGGTAAATGCAAGTTTTGTTGAAAAGGTCATTAAACAGAGACTGAGGTCTTCCATGGCTCTGCCTGCTGATGGGTCGGTCTCGCTGCCAGGATTTGGCAGAATGAACCTGTGGCTTTATGAAATGTGTTTTAGTGGTAATGTCCCATAGCAGAGATTAACAAACTTTTTTGCAGACAGTTTTGCTTTATGGTACTGGCTCTGTGTGTGCCTCTCCCAGGGCTCGTTACCCTCTCTGCAGAGTACAGTCTCTGTTACTGCACTTAACTGGGGGCCGTTCCTACACTACATAAAACAAAATGCTTACGTTATTACTGGGCCAATTTTTAGTTAATATATTGGTTTGGGATAGCACAGGATATGTTCCTGGTTTTAAACAGTGTCTCATTAACCAGGCAGAAAGCATCTTTCTGCATTATAAGTTAGGTAAGTTTAACCTTTGTTTTCCCTAACACCAATTTACTTGCCTTCAGTTACTCCTAACCTTGATAGAAAAGAATCAGAGTAATTTTTGATTGGTAATAGCATATTGCCAAAAATGACTATGTGTATTGAAATTACAATTGGGAGTAATCTAAAAGGATGATACATTTTAGATGACGCAATTATCCCTAAATTAAGAGCAATAAAAATGAGGTGTATCCAAAATCAAGATTACACTCAGAGAAATCCTGGCAAGTAAAGATACAAAAATATAAAGGAAGAATGATTTTAATTTTTTTAACTTAAAATTTTAAGTTAAAAAATACATTTGGATCTATGTTCTCAGGGCAGGATGCTATTCTTAGTGATTAAGTTCTGTAATTTCAGGCAGAACGTAGTGTATCCTTCACATGAAGATGGCTCTTGCCATCTGAAACATCCCCCAGACTGTGCTGGTGCTCACTGAACAGACATAGCAAATCCCAATGCAACTAATTTCATTCTCCTATTGCCAAGCCTGGGAAAGTTTCTTTCCATTTGATTGTGCTGGGCATAAAGCATCCAGACTGTCTGGGTTTAAGAATTTTGCTGAAAATTCCTTGGAATGGGTTAAAGAAGAAAGGAACTTCACTTGTTCAATTTACTGACTTGCATTCCAGGATTCTGAATGTTCCTCCAGCTCCCAGTGATTAAATAGCAGTGCTGGTGTCTGGACAGGCCCAAGGGACCTGGCTGTGCTTTTATGGGCACAGACTTCTCTTCTACAACGTGCTCTGATAAACAGCCATTGTGTTGCCTGTTCTTTTCCCATTACCAGGAGTTCCACAAGAGCATCACTCTGCAGTGAGCTGGGATCAAGCTTTGAAATAATCTGCTCAGAGAGATTTGAAATGGTATTTAAAAAATAGTGGGACAATGATTGTGAGCTCTCTGCTTCTTCCCAGCAAGTCAGAAACAAAAACTGTGGTTGAGGTTTTGGGCTGACTTCTCTTTTGATTTTGAGACCAATGAAGCAGAATGTTGATTGAACTAATGGATGTCTCCAAGTGTACTAACAGAACACTGCTCTGGTGGTCCTGGAAAGCAAAAATACGGGATAAATACTTCACAGTCCTCTCAGTGACAGGATTATCTCTGGCAAAGATGATGTCTGCTGAGCAATGCATTTTGGTTATCTTGCAAAGAAACTGTGGCGCTCTTAGTGGGAAAATCTCTCGTTATTTTCTGGAGGTGAAAATGTGCTAGTACATTTTGGAGTAGAGGTTTGAACCAGCACTAAACTGTCTGCTGCAAGATGGGACCTGGATGAGAGGAAGGAAGAGGAATATGAAATGCCTTCTGGGAAAAGCTGAGCAGCCCAATAGCATCCGTGGTGTTGCTCCCAAATGCTTTTCTACTCCAGAAAATGTAGTTAATATATGGCGCCCTTTACATAATCTGTTGCATCTTTCTTTTTCTCTGTTGTGCAATTCTATCCTTTACATTAAGTATCTCACCAGAATCTGTCTGTTTAATGTTCAGGATACTAGAAGATGACTTAGACCTCTACATGAAGGATACCCAGCTGTTCCTGTCTGCCACCATTTTGAGTTATATCTTTATTAGCTAGGCTGGCTAGCAGAGTTGTGGAGATTCTCCACCGATGCACAGTTCCAGCCTGTGTGTCTGCAGCTCACACTGCATGTCTGAAATGGCTTTGGCATGTTTTTCTGTCTCTCTTGCTCAGCTGAGCACATACCCACTTCTCAGAATTATTGACAAGGTTACTTCAATTCACCCACATATTTGGATTAATTTTTCACTGGTCTCCATGGTAAATAACAGAACTAAGGACCTTGGCTGAATGGAAGCTGGAAGAACAATGCAAGAACATCTGTGCTGCTTGCACACGTTTGAAAATCTCTTCTGTCTACGTATCAAAAATTTGTGACAGCTGTGAAGGTCCTACAATTCCTTCAGTGCAACTAAAAGATGAAAAACCTAAAAAAATCTGGAATTGTATTTAAAGCAGTCACATCCAAGAGACTTTCTGAAGGCAGCTGCTGGGGAATGAATTTAAACATTTTTTATGATATCTGATGGAACAGAAGTAGAAAAAAGTTAGGCTGGGGTTTTGAGAAATTAAATCCTGCTCTTGCTTTTCATGGGTTGAATGAGGCAGTGGGGGTTCCTGGGATGTGCTTGGAAGAGTGCTCAGTGTCCTGATTAATTTATTGCTGCCCTAAATCTGAGCAAGGACAAGGCTGAGGACACATCCACAGGGTCCATGAGAGATCTGGAGAGGCTGGTTCTTCTCTTTTGGGTGCCCAGTGTTGCTCTCTCAAAGTAGAAGACTCTTCTGAGCCAGCCTTGGAGGCACAAAGTCTCTTAGGTGGGATCATCTCCTCCTGCTGCCATCTCCCTGTTCTGCTGAAAGGCCAGCTGATTATCATGAAATTTGCTGTTATTTGATATACAGCATTTTCGAACAAAATCCAAAGAAAGATGTAATGAAAGGTTTATATGTAAGTAATTATAATGCTGCAGTATTCAGTGCAGGCACAAATTAATATATGAGGTGAAAATGTCAAAAAAAAAGGTCAGGAAAGTGAATTACAGAGAAAGTTGAGCATTAGCTTAGAGGCAGTGTTTGTTGGCAGAAGCTCCCTCCAGTATGAAAAAGGTTAGGAAGGAGGCTTATGAAGACTGAATATTTCACACACAATTAAAATTCTGTATCAGTTATCTTGAAGAGTCATGTAGCATAGTTAAACTAGGACAATTAATATAATGAAAAATTCATGTTTATAGCTTCTGGCTTTTGCCTGGAGGTACTTCATAAACCAAAAGTGACCCTTTCCCTTAGAGGTGATTCCAAGAACTTGACACGACATAGGTGGGGCAAGGGAAATATAGTCAAAGAAAACAGATTTCTTAAAATAATAGTGACCAACTAAAAACACCACTGAGAAACACTTAATAACAATTTTTTTCATAATAAACGGAGCTATCCCTTTACATAAGCAGAGCAGCCATGCAGCATTAAATTATGATTTACTAAGGCTGAGAGTGGTGGAATCACCATTGCTATTTTAGCAATAAGCAATAACAATAAATTGTTTAGGAGGATGCTACAAAAAAAAAAGTGTTGGAGGAAATACACGATGATCGATTTCTCAGAATTAAACTGCACAGACATATTGAATCAATGAGCTTTTTGTTCTTAAGGCTTCACCTACTCTGGCTACTGAAATTGGAGATTTATGTTGTCAAAAGAATTGTAATAACTATAAATTGCTATGCTGGTGCCTGTTAAAGTTAATCCACTTGCTTCCAGTATGAAACTGATTGTTTTTTGGTTTTCCTAAGTTGCCTTGTAGATTTAGTCATCTGAAAAGCTGGTTTTCCTTCCAGTGGAGATTTGCTATTAAAGCTGTTGTCCTGCTGAATGTAGATTTCAAGGATTATTCATTCATTTACTTAATGTATTGTCCCAAATTACTTATGCAAAGTAATGCAATTTAATGGTGGAGTTATTGATATTTTTGCTTTTGTAAGTGTACTTTAAGGAGGCAGATTAAGTGAATCTTAACAAAATCTCAAGTTAAGTACTGAAAGGATCTCTACTTTGGCAAGTTTCTGTAGGCAGTGAGCTCTAGACCTTGCATAACCTGGCATGGATCGATGGCATCTGGTGATGTGCTGACTCTTGGGGATGCTGCACTAGCAAAGTACCCGTGTGTGGTGTTCTGCCTGCAAGCCTGAAAGTGACTCTTCTCAGCTGCACAGAGACCTCTTGCACACAGTATTCACTTTTGTCCATCTTTATTGATAGCTGTACTCGAGTCTTCATTAATTTTTAACACAGATGCACTGTATGCAATGCAAGAAAGTGATGTCTCCCAGGCAGAGGATCCCAGCAGGTCTGCTGGCTGCAGTGAGTCTGCATCCTGCCCCTGTGCTGGAAGCACTGCCCACAAACCACGGGTGTCAATAGCCAGCCTTGTCTGAGGTTTCACACCAGTTGCACATACAAGGTCCAAATCCGAAATGGATGCACCTGTGTATTTCCTGTGGTATAAGTCATTTATCTCACGTAGAGTTTCCTGTTCTCTAGAGCACTGTGAATGACTGTAACTATCCTCTTATTAGAATCTTTGCTCCATATCCCCTGGTTTTTTCATCTATTTTAAGGAGGCAAAGTTTGCTGATGTGTGTAACTCTCCTCCTCCCATTTTTCCATCATTTGCTTCATCTCCTTTCCCAGTATTCTCCCTCTCTGCCTCAAATCAGTGTCCTCAGCCAAGTGATCATCAGCAGCAGATATAAGAGCAGGCAGTTTCTTGAGTTGTTAAAACATTGGTTCTCATTAAAAGGTTGTCAGGAGTTTTTTTGGCTTGGGATTATTTTTTTTTTAAATATTCAGCTACTACTGTAAAATCCCAGCTATGTTTTTATGTGCCCAATATAAGCTGGTCTAGGTTGCAATGGAGAAATTTTTGATGGCATGGTGGAGCTGTGGGTGCAGTTCTCTTCTGGAAGATGACTTTGCAGAGATGACATTGTGGACTTCCATATGCATTGCTGTGAAATGCTGCCAGATTTCATTGCACTGTTGGAAATAGAACATTTCTTTGAGTGCTGACCTATGTGAAGTCAAGCTTGGGTCACAAAACCAAGGTGATTTCTCTCCTCCTCCACTTATCAGCAACAACAGTCTTGTACCCAGAATTTAGGTAATCTTGTTATGTCAGTTCAGATCCAACCCAGGTCATTTTTCTGTATGTATCTTGATCCTGGAGTAAAACAAAATCCCAATTAATTATGAAGAGAAATGGGTCAGCTACAAAATACATCTCGAAACAAATGCATGATACCTTAAAATATCTTTTTAAATCAAGCATGGGATAAGTGTAAATCCTAAATCTCCTTAAATGATTTTTTTCGCAATGGGATTAGTAAACCTGTGCCTTACATTACCTTACTCACCTTCTCTGGATGTCATATGTTCTGTCACAGGCTCCTGGGGCCCAGGGTGCCGCTCCTGTTGTGGTACAGCCCCCCCTAATGTGACTGTCAGCTGGAGGTTTGGAGAGTATGGTTCATTCTGTCCTTTGGCTGTTCCCAGTGTTACAAAATCACCATTCCAGAGCAGTTCACCTCGAAGAGAAGGTGTTTGCTTGGAGTGCCAAGGCTGGCCTCAGGATGCTCCTGCAGATCTAACATTGTTTTAAGAGGAGGGATGATGCTGGGGAGAGCAGTGGGCTCACTGAGGGTTGGGATTTTTAAAGCTTTTAATGGAATCTGTAACATCTGAATCTAGAACTGCAGCATTAAAAAATAATTATCAAATGATAGTGCCTTTGATATGAATCTCTTGGTTAAGAAAGCTGAAGATGATTCCATGTAATCATTTCTCCTATCTGAATTATAAGAAAAAAATCAGTATTCCTGGTCCTTCTTTTCTTTTAGCAACTTAGATTATCCTTCTTATGGTAAGACATTCTCTGAACCCGTTCATAGATTTTACTCCATGTTCATCACCTTGAAGTTTGAAAGCTTTATTATTCAGTAGCTGTAGGGAAGTGCTCAGCATCTCAGGATCTGAGTTTGGGAAAGACATGGTGTCCCATTTAATAACTGATTCCTAGCTAGTTATTTTTTGTGCATTGTCTTTCTGCAGATACAAAACTATTCTTGTCTTTTTCATTTTGCTTATCGTTATTGCTGTTTAATGATAGATGATTCAAGGGAATACACAAAATGAGGAAATCTTGGAAACCTCCCCTAGGATGTTGTGGAGAGTGTATGTGGGAATGCACAGTTTAATTAAGACTACCTGGCAGACATTCAGGCAAGGGAAGTCATGTTTAAGTAATTTGCTGGAGTTGTTTGAGGATATAAATGCCACAAGAGATAAGGGGAAGTCAGTGCATGCGGTATATTTAAATTTTGAAGGAGGTTTCTGCATCCAGAATGAGTGTCCATGCTGTGGCCTGGCAGGAGAGGTTCATGACTGGTAGGACACAGAATCCAGGACCAGGTCCTTTGGGAAGTGGTGTGGGAGTAACAGTGTTCTTGCTAATCTTCTGTGCTAAATGCCACCTGTATTGCTGTGTGCACTGGGGAAGGTGTTGTGTTGGAAGTAATCCATCGTGGAGTGGGACAGCTGAGGAAGTGGAGAGTGTCCATGGATATCTGTGGGAGAAAAGGGTGCCAGTGGAGCCTGGGGACAAGGGGACCCACGGGCTGTGGCAGTCTGCCTGCTCCCCTCCTGGTGTCTGCTGCCTGTCCCTGCCAGGAGCTGGGTGTTTGTGTCTCCTCTGGCCCTGCCTGTGGCTGCCAGTGTGGCCTGGGGAAGGGACCTGGCAATCCCACCCCAGCTGAGATGTGTGTCCTGGGAGAACAGAGCCTTTCTGAGCCTCTGCCTGCAGCCAGCTGGGGAGGGATGGATGGGTGCAGGAATTGTCTCTGCTGCAGGTGGAGATCCTGGCTGGGCACTGATGGTCTGCTCTGACCTGCCCTGTGTGGGTGGCTGTACAGGAGCACCCCTGGGCTCCTGTGCTGAGCCCAGTGCTCATTCCCAGTGATCAACTTCCCTGTGTCTAATGCAGCCAGCCAGGAAAATCCTGTCCCCTGCAAAACAAGGAATGATGCAAATGGACAGTGCAGACACACTGTGGTGTATATAAACTTTTATCCAGGTGTTTGTGTTATATTTATATGGAGTAGGTTTAATCACACATAGCAGGGAATTGTGTAAGAACTATGCAGGAGGATTAACCTTGATTTAATGGGAACAATTTTTATATTGCTTTTAAACAAATTGACAGGTAAGCGCTGGCTCCTTAAACATGACAGCTCTCATGCTAAGTCTGAATGACAGAAGATTTGGGAGGTTTCAGCATTAAAAGATCCAGAGAGGCTTTTCACAGCCCTGGACCCAGTTGATGTGATGCTAAGAAGCCCCCAACTTCCCAAATCTCAGAAGGCCTGCAAAGTTAAGCACGGTGCTCCTCAGCTTAGAGTTTAAACTTTTAAATCCCAACCTGCCAGGCAGTCAGAGTGGGTCTTCTTGTGAAGCTGAATTACATTTAGCACATGGTTTTATTAGATGAGGCTTTTCTCAGCCATGTCAGGCATGAAAGTCTGAGTATAAATAATGTGTTTAAAAGCTGCATAGAACTGCTGTCTGTAAAACAATGTGTTGCTCTGAAATTGCCAGTTGAGTCTCCTGTTTGGTTTGTTGTGGTAGAAAGACGTGTTGTGACAGTTCATACTTTTTTCTTTTGTTCAGATTAGAAAATAGAAAATCCTGATCTTTTCTCATATTTCCAATTGACATTCTAGGCATATTCAGTACAGAGATGTGCATGAGTTACTGAGTTTTATTGGGCTTTAGTTATGGCTAATAAAACCCATTTTCTGCACAGTTATTTAATTTGCATCTATAATTGCTGCAGTTGTACATAAATTAGACATGCAATCGGAAGCCTAATTCAGCTTGTCTGCTCCTTCTGCTACATCCATAATTATGGAGCTGTGGTAGCTCCATGTTACGAGATTTACAGAAGTTTTGGAAAGCATTTGGCTCCAGGGAGAAAATGGCTTGTTGCTATCAGCTGCTTTACATGCTGGTTATCCAGAACACCCAGGCTGGGCTGGAAACACCAGCACTGCTGAGGGGCACTCCCTGCCCTGCAGGATTTCCAGTCAGAGCAGATCTGGCAGCTGGTGCCAGTGCAGCAGGTCAGAGCCTGGTGCTAGTGCTGGCCCTGCCTTACCCGCCCTGGTACAAGTTCAGTCCCTGGAATCTGTGTCTCCCCAGCCTCTTTCCCTTGCCTCCCAAGGTGCCAAGGGGAAGAACTGGGAAGCTCCTGGGATGTCTGCTCTTGTCATGGCCTCTTGCTTTCCCATGCATCCGTAAATCTGGGGAAACTTCAAAAGCTGAGAGTTGGTATTGCTTACGTGGGCATTATTCCAAGCCAACGTGTGCCAGGGAGGCAGGGGTAGGAAGAAGACTGTGCTGGTGCCAGCTCAGCTGTGCTGGTCCCACGTACGTGAAATGTCTCAGTTTGGCCCTGTCAGCCTCTCTTCTTGCAGTTCTTCACCAGTGCTCCCATCAGTGGTCCAGCACTTGCAAGCACATTAAAATGCCTTGTCCCAAAGCCCTCTGGCTCCAAGGTCATACGCTACAAGTGTCTGCCAAACAAAGCAATCTTCTCTCCAAACCTAAACAACCCTTCTTCCCTCTCACACATGCTTTTTGGCATGAACCCTTCCACGCTCAGATAGTTATCTACAGAACCTGTTGGGGTTTTGCCATGACTTGTCTTTGGGGGAAAGGGTTGGTTTTCTGGAGGTTATTCTGAGTTGCAAGGAGAGAGAATGTGGAAACGTGTCCCTGCTGAAATTAAGGTGCTGATACCAGCGGGGCAGGATGGTGCTCACAGGCCCCTGGGCACTTTTTGGCCTTGCTGAGGTTGTACAGCTGTAAGTAATGTCTGAACTGAGGTAGATGCAGGCCTGGAAGGCTGGGAAACAAAGAGAAAGGACTGCCTTTGCAGTGGAATGAGAAACTACTTTTTTTTTTTTTTTACCCTCTCTTTTCCCTGACTAATGGCAACTGACGGGTTCTGCAAGAGGAGTTGGTTTCCCTGAGTGAATTTAGGATGTATAGGCAAGACCACATGCTGCGCTCTATAGGTTTTGGGTTTTAAAATATCTTTTCACAAGGAAGTTCAATCAGTTGCCTTAGTTTCTCTGTTGTGAGACTTCAAATGGTTCTGAAATTTGTGACGTTAAGATATAATCCTGGCAGGTTAATGCTTCAGACATTTTGTTCTTTGCTAACTTTCCTTGTACTTTAGGTGATCCAAATACTGGTGTTCTTTTGTCTCCCACAGCATTGCTTGGCTTTCCAGATGAATTTTTAAAACATAATTTTACTGGAATTGTCCAAAAATATTTAGCTCCCCCAAACATAAAAACCTCAATGCAGAGCCCACCTCTGATCAGAAGAGATGGCTGAAACTCATTCAGTGGGCAGTGGTTGCTGTATTAATTTCATACCACAGTTTGACACTCTCAGTAGTTTGTGATGAAAAAAAAAAAGAAAATACCCTTAAAAGGTTTTTCTCTTCACAAACTTCTTTGCTTCCCCTTTTTTCGTATTGGAATTCTTTTCATGGTTGTTGAGTTTGTTTGGTGTGGGTTCCCTCTGTCTCCCCTCCCTCCACAAGCTGGTTTCTCAGAATAGGTATTTTCTGATTTTTAGCCAGGCTAAGAACCATTGCCAAAGTCGGAGAACAATCTCTCATTCAAATGGTCAAGAAGTCAAGGTCAAGCCAAAAAGCTCAAAGTTTAAGCTGAGGCAGTCTCTCCAAAAAACATTAAGCTCTCAGGTGGCAGAATTGAGGATCTCCCTCATATTCCTGGTTGTGTCAAATTCCCAATGTCTCCAGTCCTTTGGCAAGGTGCAGCCCTTTGCCTCTTTCTGTGAACTAACTCCATTAATTCACATTATACCTTCAAGACCTAAGGCATGGTCTGTGTCACGCTTGGAGCCTCACAAGGCAGAGCTGGCTCCTGTCTCTGGAAGATGAACACCCCTGTGCTGGCAGGGCTGAGTGTGCCCAGAGAAGTGGTCGATGCTCCATCCTGGGAAGCAACTCAAGGTCAGTCTGGATGAGGTTTTGAGCAGCTTGATCTATTTGATGATGTCTCTGCCCATTACAGGGGGGTTGAACTAAATGACCTTTAAAAGTCCTTCGCATCCCAAACTATTCTATGGTTCTGTGTCCTCCTCTCTGCTGTAGCCTGAGGTGGTTGGGCACTTTCATACTGTGGAACATATATTCACCAAAATGAAATGTGTGTCCTTCCTCTGTTACTTAAATTTTTTTAATCCCTAAAACTCCCTGTGATTTGATTTGAAAATAATTTCAAAACACTCACAACTTTTGTTTTGGTGAACCAGTTATTCAGCAAAATGTAAGAGTTGCCCAGCTGCACTGCAGTATTTGAGACCAAGGCACCTTGGACTAAAACCAGAATTTAAGAAACCTTTCCAAATGCCTCAGAAATTTTAGAGAAGATTAGCCAGAAATAGACTCGAAAGAGCAAAAAAGTAATACATTAAAATTCTCTGATCCTAAGAGAAACACAGGAAAGGTCGAATGGAAAGCTTTGCACTGAAAAGGCAGCCTGGAGCTCACTGGAAGAGAGACTGGAGAACCAGGCAGTGAGAGCACCAGGCTGCCATCAACCCTCAGCTCTCTTCTCAGGCTCACTGGGAGAGTAGCAGCTGTTGATATCATTTTTCTAATAAGGCTGAAACCAGTGAGAAAGTGATGGGTATTGATTAGTGTCAGATTCAATAAATACACATCCAGCTCCCACGCTGCCCAAGATCATTCAGAGTCCTGCAAGTCCAAAGTAATTGTTGAGGACCCATGGGGGCTTCCAGGGCACCACAGCAAAGAGGAGTCTTTATTGACTGTGGTACTTTCATATCTTATTTCATAACTGAGTAGCGCTGTTGTTGGACAAGTAAATGCTGTTTTGTATGACTTTCAAAAACATTCTTTTTCAGCACTGATTTATGGTCTCAGATCTGGTTGAGCAGGTACAATAGGCGAGCTGAAGGAGACTGTATTTGTGAGACTTGTGTTGCTGAGGAGACAGGTAGGAAGCTGCTCTTGGGGAACAATAATCTGTTGGAGAGACAGACCCTGACACCCAACATGTGCCTTCTTCAACTGCCAAAAAAATATTATTTTCCCCTCCAGCTTTACTTCCCCTTTGTTACAAATGTCACTTCATTCCTTTAAAGTAAGTTCTGTTAGTGTTAACTTTGCTGTTTACCTTTTTAGACTTTTATTTTTGGAGTAATGGGAAAATATAAAGAATTTCTATGTTAAAACACTGAAGAAATAATATTCTCTTGCTCAGCAAGAACTGAAAGTGCATGGAGTCTGTTCTGACTTCAGATGAGGGAACCATGTTATTACTTCTGTTAGCTCAATATGCATTAATAATTAATAATATCAGTTTGTATGATCTACTACCTAAACATTAAGGTTTTTGGAAGAATAAAGAAAATGAATATACTCATGGACAGCTTTTTACCTCTTGATTCCCAAAACAGAACATAAACTGTGGTGTTGCAGCTGATGATGTGTGGAAGGTTTTTGTCTTTCTGTTTTTTCCCTGTGATTGTTGTTCAACTGATCACAGGTATTTTTAGATTCAGGTAAACTAGGAGTGGCTTGGTTAGCCAGTTCTTAACCAGGTGGCAACAGGTAATAGAATTCGACTAATCCAGTCCAGTATTTGGATAAAACCCATAATTCATTGCAGGAACTCAGATCTGGAGTGATTCTGCTTTTACCAGTTTTAGAGAGAATGTGTTAATTACTGGAAGCCTTAACTATCTATGTCAGCATTGCTCTCAGTTAACTTCTTGGTTACTTTAGCAACTGCTTTTTAAGGCAATTTGAAAGGGATTTTTTTTTTTTTTTTTTTGTGGTGTTGCCTTTAACATTTCCATTTGTTACTATGCAAAAGTAACAGGCTAGAGGCTAAATGGTCAGTAATGGTCTATTGTTCCAGGTCCAGAGGCAGAAACTCCTTGGAGCTTTGGAACAGCTGTCTACTTTTATCCTTAACAGCATCCACTGTTTCTCTACTATCCATTGATTGTCTAGTCCTCTTAGCTTCCTTTTGGGTTAAAACCGTTTAAGGAGAATTTATTTAAATTTTTAAAACCTCTTAATATCTCAATTTGCTGTTGTTTCTGATAGTTTTCTAATGTTTAACCCAATTTAAAAACATTTCTAATAGAAATGTCAGCTATCAAGAGAGTTGTTCATCCATCAACCCTCCAGCCACCTTTGTACCTTGTTAAGAAACATAGTTCCCTTATTTTAGCATTATTACATGTAAGTATATCTATACATTTGTGTGTGTGTATATATATCTATATCTGTCTATCTATCTGTCTGTATGTTCTTACTGGGCATTATGCATTTGCTTTTCAAAGTCTTATTTCATTCTCTGTAGTAAAACCAGAGCAGTCATTACTGTTAAAGCAATTTTATAGCACTCTGCAAAGGGAATACAAACACAGTTTCTGACCACTTTAAGCCTTATTTGCACAAAGATGATGCCTTTAATTCAGGAGATAAATTCCTTGCTACCTAATTCTTGAAAGGCTTTTATTTTGAGGTGGGTCTGATTTGTCCCTATAGGAGAGTTGTCTGCTGCCTGCCAGGGAGCACTACATCCTACCAACTCATCTCATTTACTAGACAAATGACTTGAGTTTGATTAGGCTACAAGCCAATTTGAAGGACAAGCCAGTCAGTGCTGAGTACAGCTTGTTTATCAATAATATGTGAATAACCCAACAAAAATACAGAGGTCCTGAAATGATGATCGCTCCTTTGGAGGAACGAATGATGGTGGAAAGAGGAAAATGAAAACTCTTTTTAGTCCTGGCACTTATAGTTGAGTTGGGTGAAATTTTTTATTGGTGATAAAAAAATCCTGAATTTTTCACTGAACTTCACATGGATAAAGAAAGAAAAATCCTGAAAATGTTGAGCGATTTCATGGCAGTGCATTCCAAACAAACCATCTCCTTTCTTTTCCTTGAGATATCTCATAATTTTAAATGATTCTTGGTATTGAGACTCAAAGTGCTTGATTTCATATCAAATGAATAAAATGTGATTTCAGATGAACTGAAATGTTTTGTTTGTTTGTTCACATAAAAAAAAAAAAAAAAAAAAAAAAAAAAAAAAAGTCAGTATTCAAGTCCATTTGACCTGAAAGGAATTAAAAATATTTTGGGCCTGCCAGAAAACGAAATAAATGCATGTTGACCTGTTCTAATCCCTCTAAAGCTCACAGATAGTTGTGCTAAATTTATCTTGAGAAAGGAACATTAAAGCCCTGCCTGCAGGTGGTAAACCTGCCTGGCAAACCTTGGCATTTGTCCCTGTGTTCCCTGAAGCTCAGGGGCTGTTCCCAGCTTTCAGAAATGAGGAGTGGGAGGTGGGAGGAAGCCCTGGCCTTGCTCTCCTGGGGTCAGTGGGGAACTGCAGCAGGAAAACTGATGGGGATTTCTTCTTACTTTCCTCTTCTGCATTTGTGTCCTCACAACTTGGGACTCTGATTTTGCCTTTTCCCCAGAGGATTTTGGTATCCTTGCAGCCATTCATCTTCTTTTCTCCCTACCTTCCTTGCCCTCTCTCCAGCCCCAATCCATGTTCATGAAGAGGGTTGCCCATTTAAATCATCTCTCCTCTGCTGTTGTTGCCAGGACCCATCTCCACACCATCCTTTGCCCCCTGCAGCGGNAAGAGCAGCATTTCACACTTTGCCTTTTGTAGGGCCTGACAGATTCAGAGCTCTTCTACAAATAAAAGAAGCTTTGCCCTTGATTTTGAAATGCCTTGGGACTAAACCTCATGCACTTTCACTGGAGCAGAGAATGATTCTCTCTTTCAGGGTTTTTACTCTCATTTTGAAGTTTAAAAAATTCTTGCATCCTCCAAGTGAGCTTTGTCTTTCCTACGGTCTCTAATCAATTGCAGCTGGGTTTGTTAGTGCAGAAGGTCCAAGCAGATTTAGCAACAAGGATATTTTCAAAACATAGGCAAAATTATAACTCCTTCTCACTTAGTTTTAAATCCTGCAAGCATAAGTAGCCAAGGCATCGTGTATTGCCCTGCCTCTGCTCCACCTGTCTGGATGAGGTTTTCTTCTTATAATAATCAATTTAACTTTTTTTTTTTCTTTTTTTTTTGTCTGTCTGACTGCTGATTTATGGCATAAAATTTTGAGATGTACACAAACTCTGTTGAACTCACTGGTATTGCAGAATACACACATTTTTTACCTTAGAATTTGAGAATATTTCTTCCTATACTTTTTTCCACAAGGTGAAATGAGCAGACTGTTTACTTTGTCTAATTAAAAGATCATTATGATTATGTGGGAAACAGGAGCTGTTTGCATTGTCATTTTTGCAGTATGTTATTTACACTGATGAGTTTTATATTTTGCTTGACATTGAGAACATTCAATTGTATAATTTGCAACTTCATGAGACTTTATAAATTAGAAAAGTGCTGCCCTTTTAAAAGGATGAAATAATTCCACTTAAAATGTTAACAAAAGACAAGACTTGAGGTTATGGCTAAAAGGCATAGGAGAGATACAAATTTGCTTTAGCCAGTGTTTTTGAGTAATATTTCCAAATATGTATTTTATGTATTTCTTTGTATTTTTTCCCTCTTCTCACCCTCCTGCCCTAGCTAGGAATTCAACTTTTGTTACCTGTGTGTTTTTCAATATTATTTTCTTAAACTGTAATTAAACTTCATTTCCCTTTCTTGCAGAATACTTGGTTTATGGAAAGACAACTGCCATGCCCTGTAATCTGTTGTTATTCAGGTCCTGTACCGTGGCTTGGCATTTCATTCTGTTAAAAATGCAAGTAGGATTGTTAGACATGTCACCTACAAAGCCAGGGGGTCAGCTTGGCAGCTTACTTAATGTGCTAATTTGCTGTAATTTAATCATGCTTGGAATATGGATTGGACATCGGAGTATCTCGGTGGCAGCCTTGGACTCCAGGAGCCCATGAACGCTTCGTCAAAGCCTGGTCAGGAAAAGCGAGCCCTGGTCGGCTCCTGATCCTTTGCCTTTGGGGCTTCTGGTGGGGTCTTTGGGGCTCGTAGAGCTCCGTGGAGCTGTGGCTTTGTGCCCAGTGCCTGTGTGGAGATGTGGCTGAACTCTGCAGTTTAATTAATTACGCATTAGCTGCAAATGAGATTGGGCGTGTTGAGCTCCCCTCGCAGCTCTCGGTGAGCGCTGCAGAGCAGAGCCTGCTTTGCCAGGCCCCAGGAGCACTCCCGAGCTGGGGAGGGATGGAGCCCTTGTCCCAGGCCAGATGTGGGCTCTGGGAGTGCCTGGGTGTGGTAAATCAGGCACCTTGTTTTGCAAGTCACAGGCTCTGCAATACAGGCCAGCTTACAATGACTTGCCAAAATATTTGCCAGACAGCAGTTCTCAGATGCAATCAATTAAGTCAGTGAAACTTAGAAGTTGGCCCCTACGTTAATTTTCTAGAGTAGCTTTTTTCGCCCCCTTTTAGCTTACTTTTAAGTACCGAGTTTCAACATCTTGCTCATGCATTATTTGGTGCTAAATTGTGAAACCTGTGTTGGCATTAGTAAGGCTGATAGCTGAAAATTTTTCAAAGGATAAGTTTCACTGTTGGAAAAAATTTGTGTTCAGTTCTCAGAGAGCTCAATTTCAACCAGGTCACACAGACTGCTTTCCTGGCTGGTTTGCCATTTCTTTCATTTCCCCTTTTTGACTATTATGTTGTAAGACAAAAGTTAAAATTTTAACACAGTATGTTTCACCATTAAAAAAGAAAAAGTTTTAGCCTGGGGTATTCTATTACCTCACTCTCACTTAATCTTCTAACAGTGCAATTATCTCTCATCTTTATGTTACTCTTTGTGTCACTCTGGCCCTGATGAGATCAATTTAGTTTTCAACTTCTCTTTTTAGTATTGTGATATCTTTTCTCTTTGTTGTGATATGCAAGAAAATATCTCCCTGGCAACACCTAGCCTGTGGTTATTCTTAGTGCCTCTGCCCTGGCCACTTGCCACGGTGTCCACCTGGCCATTTTCACTGTACTAATAGGTTTATCCTTTGGAAAGTCTTTTTTTTTTTTTTTTTCCCCCAAGGTTCTCTATTTTTCAACTTTGGTAGGTTCATCTTTGTTTTTCTTTCTAACCCTGATTCTCTGATCTAGCTTCAGATTGCTTATTAAGAAAAAAATTCCTCCCTGTGAGGGCGATGAGAGCTGGCACAGGCTGCCCATGGAAGCTGTGGCTGCCCCGTTCCTGGAAGTGTCCAAGGGGTGGATGGGGCTTGGAGCAACCTGGGATGGTGGAAGGTGTCCCTACCCATGGCAGGAGGATGAAATGGGATGAGCTTTAAGGTCCCTTCCAACCCAAACCATTTTGTGATATTATGACCCAGGCAGGCACTTGAACGTGTCCCAGGTTTCAAAGTCACTGTGCTGTTGCAAAGGTGACAAGGAAAAAAAGGAGCATTGCCTGTGCCTGTGTGTTTGCAAGAATGTGCATTCACTCTGCAAGTGGGGGACAATAGCACTGCCCCAAGGAGTTTACAAGAATTGCTCTCTATATGAAATATTGTTAAGTATTTTGGACTCCTGAATTCAAATGCCAGCACCAGATCAAGCCAGCAGGAGTTCAGCTGCTGTATCTGCTGGCCTTCCTGCAGCTTGAATCTGAGACTTATTTTTGGAGAGCCCAGCCCAATTTATCCCAACAGCTGTGGCAAACTCTCCCTGGCCAGATGAAAGATGGAGCAGCCTCTGTGTTAAATTGTGATTTGACCAGAAACAGCAATACCATAACTCAGAGGCAGGGAGCTTGTAATGAGATCATATGGTCAGTAAGGCACACAGCCTAAAATTTTCCTTTTAAATGGCTGCTTCTCTGCACATCAGGGCAGGACAACAATTTGTAAAGTTGGAGAGGATGCCTGGTGAATACCCAGTCTTTAGTTTGCCAGTGTGCTCTTACTTTTGGCTTATGTAAAAAAGTGAGAGAAGAGGAATTTGGTCACACTCCTCAAGAGAATTCTGCTGCACTAATTGCTCTTGATTAAGGATTTACCAAGAAGCAGCCATTGTTAACCTGTGTTTCAATAAATCACAAGAATCCCATGAAAACTGAGCTCCAAGTTAACATTGAGTTGAGGCAGTGTTCTCCTGGAGATGCCTTTTAAACAGAGCTGACTTGGTATCATGTACCCAGTGCACTCTGTGGATTTCCTTCTCTTGTTTAGGCTGTTTTCAATTTGCTTTCACCTCACAGAAGCTCTCTCCCATTTTAATTCCCTGCTGGCTTTACCCAGTTTTCTTATGAGTGATCTATAGCAGAGGGGTCCAAATTCAGATTGTAGTACGGGAAAGGGATTTATAAATTATGAAACACCAATGTAGCTGAGCAGGATGGTTAAGGGGGAGAAGAAAGACAAGTAGAGGACATTTGGAAAACAAAGCAGAGAGCAGGGGAAGGTGAGCAGGGCTGTAAAACAGCAGAAATAAGTTTCAGAAATTAAAAATCAGAGAAAGTATTGATTAAGAAATGAACAAAACACAACATGGTTGTGGGGAACTGGAATGAAAAACAAAACCACAAATGGAGGAACTTAAAAATGGGAGAATAAATCACTAGGGGATAAAATCAAGGTTTGGTGACTGTTCATTGTTGACTCCAACCTCCATGGGTTAGGCTTCAATTTACCATGGAAGACAAATGAGGGTTTTGGTGAAATGCATGAACAAGCTAATTGGAGGCTAATTGGGGAGTCAGTTGATGACAGAGGACTGACAGAAGAGAAGCCCACAGGATCTGAGTGGCAGGGAGCACTGCAGAATGATGATTCATGATTTAAGGTGCAATTCCCAAAAGGGCAGGTCTCTGTCAGGCTGGCAGCAGGGTTTGGTGCTTTTCCAGAGGTGCAGATGTACTTCAGCAGTGGGAGGCTGAGAGCTAAAGCAAGTCCTGCTTCTGCTTCCCTACCACACAGCCTGTTCCTCCTGCACTGCAGCACTGAGGGATGGGTGGGCTCATGCCCGTGCTGGGATTTAGTCCCAGGCCTGGGGTGGCAATGCCACCTCACTGCTGAGGTGCAGCTGAGCAGGGCTGGGTGCCCTGTGCTGTCACTGATTTTGCCACCACAGCAGAGCTGGCTCCAGCTGTGCTTCACGAGTGCTCAGTCTGAGTCACTGGGGTGAAAAACTTAAAAACAACAACACAAAAGCTGGTGGTTTGCAGCAAGGAATGGGAAACTGGGAGTTCCTTCAGCAACATGTCCCAGGAATGGAGATGAGCAGCAGAGCAGCAGATCAGAAGTGCTGGTCCTCGTGTGGCTGCGGGGAAGGTGCTCAGCAGTCGGCTCAGGCATTCGTCTGCTCCCACGCTGACGGATGAAGTGTCCACAAAAGCAAACCAGCTGCATTTCAATGGTGCCTGCCTGGTCTGAATGCTGCACACTCAGGTTTGAAATGAAATTTCAGCTTGTTGCTGTGCTGACAAGCTGCAGATGATGGCTGTGAACATGACACACAGTTCAGTCTCCCAGCTGCTCATCCTGGTCTCTGCTCTGGGCTTGCCAGAAAGTTCCCTTCCCCCCTATCAGAAAGAGAGGTAAAATATTAGAAACTGCTTTACTAGGACAATATTGCTGCTGTGATATTGGAGAACTCTAAGCTGGTACTGTTAAAGTGCAGTTGTTTCACAAGGACTGTAGGTACAGCTATATTTTCCTGAGCCTTTTTGAAAGGGGTCATGAAAAAACCAAAACGAGATCATGAGCCAGCAACTGTGGATTTGGTGGATGTCCTAAAGGGAGTGACAGAAAACACAGGGAGAGGCAGTTTTCACGGCAGGCAGTGTGTTCATGCTTCAGTAACTCAGAGCATCTGTTTGAGCTTTGCCTGCCATGATGGGTGAGGCAGAGTCAGGAGATGTCATGTAATTGGGTTTCCATAAAGAACATGATATCAAACATTCATGAGCAAAGCACGAATTCCCAGAAAATAAGGTGGTGTCATCCCAAACTGTTGCAGATGGAGAGTTCTTCGGAAGACCTGCAAAGGCAACACTAATTGACAACTTGGGCGCTTTTTATTCCTTCACTGGAAGATGGTCTGTAGTGGTAGGAAAAAATTACTGAAATATCACTGAGTTTTTAGCTGGCTTTAGAAAAAAAGAGGGGGTTTGAGGGACTTTTTGATGAACTGTTAGTGTGCCGCTGTCCTTTGATTTATTCTGAATGAGCAGCAAAAGAGAAAAATAGAAGCCTGTCTCTGAGAGGTTAATTTTCACAAATGTGAATTTTTCCTTGCAGGAGCAAGAAGGTTTCGACACAGGCTGTTGTGAGGCTCTGAAATGCCAAGTGTCTGCTCTTGGGAGATGGAAAACAAAGCTGGCACCAATAATTAGTGGCTGATTTGCAAAAGATGCTGAAAATTGACATCTGAGGAAGAGGTCTTGGGATGATTTAGTACAACAGTACAGTTTGAGATTACTTTTGTGATGTTACTGTGCAAAGTGCAGGTGTAATCAGAAGGAATATAATGTGGAAAATGTGAAGGAGGAATTTGGTGTCTTATTTAGTTCTTTGTGCTTTCTCTTGAGCTTTTCTAGCATATTATTACCATATATATTTTTTCTAGCATATTGTTAGCAGTAGAATGATACACAAAGTTACTGACGTTAACTAAGGAAAGTTGAGATGCCAAAACACCACAAATTTCTCATTTACTACAGATGGAATTTTGTTTACACTTCCTCTTTGCTATGATACCAGTATTAATTTCACTTGGATGTAACTGTCATTTAGGAGCAAATCCAACATGGGAATAACATTGCATGGTCCAGAAAATCCAGCAATTCATCATCCAGGAGCCTGAGAGGCAGAGCAGCACTGGAGGAGGACTCTGTGGGGTTTGTGGTCAAGCGTGTGTGGAGGCATCTCTGCCTGTCCAGGGAGAGCCTCTGGGAAAGACCACTGGGTGGGAAGTTGGGATAGGAAACAGAAATCTTACAGCTACTGTTGTAAATGTTTTGGGCTATGTCTCTGGTCTTGGGATGGTTCCAGCACCAGCTGGAGCCAGTGTGGCTTTCTCTATGCTGGGAAGCACATGGGGTTGGTGCCTCAGAGGTGCCAGTGCCCAACACTGGGTGTGTTCTCTTGAGGGGGAACAGTTGAGGGGTGAAGGTAATTGTGTATGTGTGGAGTTTTTATGCTCCAAAGAAAATTTGAAGTGGTTGGTTGGCACCTACTGGCAATGAGATGACTTCCAGGGAACCTCCTGATAACTTTTCTCAGGAGTTGGCAGGACTGTAGGGACTACAGTGTGACAGTGATGAAGTGAGCAGCAAAGAGGGAGGACAGGCAGTTTTTGCTGCAGGATGGTAGGATCACATTTTGCCTCTGGCTGATTTACTCACAGCAGGAATAAAGACACTGTGCCAGGAGTTAGTTTGACACATAAGGGAGAGAAATGAAAGCACAAAAGCTCAAGATACCTTGACAGCCAATCACCCACCCAAATAGCAGCCCCCCACCCAGCAGAGCTTCCTGTCCACAACCTCACTTCAGGGCTCAGGCTCTCCCCGTGCCCAGCACTGCTGTTCTGCAGTAGCAGCTCTGATAGCTTTGCCTTGCTGCTGATCACTTTAGCTTTTTTATGTGCAGCAGACAGAAGACATGACCTGCAGCCCCTACCAGCCTAGGCTTATTTTTCTTCAGAGCTTTTAAGATCTATGGTTAAATTTTACAGTAACCGTGATTTGTCTTAGAGATCATGATTGCCCCATGGTCCCATAGTGAGTCCCCACTCTGATGGCTTGGTCATTACCTCTGAGCACTAGCAAGGAAATGTTAACACTGAAGTTTTGCTGGTGGAGGAAACCACAAGGCAGGGCTGGAGCTGGCTGCCTGGCAGGTCTGGAGCCCAATAAAGAGCTGCCCCAGTGCTCCCAGGCCAGGCTCCTTTGGCCTCCATGGTGCACCTGGGAGTGACAGCTGGGCTCTGTGTGAAGAATGAATTCTCGTGTTGAGTCATGGATTCTGACCAGACTGATTTTAAAAGCTTGTGGCCCCAGAAGCTGCTGGGAGCCTTGAGGCTGGCAATGAGAAGGTGGTGGCTGTGCTTGTTAGCTACATTACATGCTGTTGTTTGGGGAGAAGGACACTGGGGCTCTCTGGGGATGTAGGACCACGACGTGGGACTTTCTCTGTCCACTGAGCAAGGGGAGCCCTGCCAGTGCAGTGCAGAGGAGATCCCTGCAGCTGTGGATCTCAGAACAAGCATGTCCTTGGAGCTTGCTGGAAAATAGCAAGAAGCAGTGTCTTTCAGGGGCTGTCCTTTGCCTGGAGGTCTCTTCAAGGAGGACAGAGACCAGATTCTCACCACACAAGGCACAACTTGGAGCCTGGGGCAGTAGGGAATGCTCTGTGGGGCTTGGGGATGCCTGGTGTGTGTCCCTCCTGGCAGCCTGAGGCTGTGCAGGTCGGTGTGGTGTTGTCACCTCAGTGGGAGCTGTGGGGGACTGCTCAGGCTGCACATTGCCCAGGTCCTGCTGACACAGCAGCCTGAGGCAGCAAAGCCCAGGCAAGAGCACAGATGTTCTTGTAATGAGCCCAGTGATCTGGTGAGTCATTCTCTTCCCAAGCAGCCCCTTCTGATGTGAAAACTTCAATAAATGAAAATGGAGAATCCACTTCTGTAGCATTTCTAAGAGCTCTTTCTCTTTTCTGGTTTGAAGGTGCTGGCTTGGCCTTCCTCCCTTTGCTTCCCATTATATTTCTGTGAATGAAGCATTGGGACCTTTACTCAACCCACAGCCCTCTCACCACCTTTGCTGACCTCTCTAAGTCAGTCTTTCCTGACATTTGCTAAAACCAAGAGGTTCTTGGTGGTGATTCCAGTCTCTTGTAGTGCAAATGGTAATAATGATATTAATGCTAATCATTGTTATTCTGTAGGATGAAATGTCAAGATTCCATATTTTCATGTTAATTTTTAGTAGGTAAATGTCACATTAAGCATGTCCATCCTGTCAGAGAACATGCTTTTCATATCACAGGAACTGTTAGAAATCATTAGTAATGAAGGAGACAACTGTTGTGCCTGGTGGGTTGGTCTTTGACATGCAGTAATGCAAAGTGACATGGAAAATTTGGAATGAAGGATGAAAAGCTGTTTAAAAATTGTGGATGTAGCTATAAATGAATTAATCTTTCATCTAAAATGTGGTACTGAGCTGTAATGATAAACAGGATCCATGTCACTAGTGTTGGATTGCATGTGTGTAACTAGGAAAGGAGCTAATGGGTTGAGGCCTGGGGCACTGGTTTGGTGGTACCTGCCTGGACAGCAAAGGCCTGTACTGGCAACTGCACTTACCTTGAAATAGGAGTCTGTGGGCAGTAAGATCAGATTTTGAAGTACGTGTCTATCTTTACCTGTTCTAAATAGGGGCTGTCCTGGGTAGCACAGGATCCCTGGACAGTGTATTTCTGTTAGAAGTACTTTCAAACAACAAGTATTTTACAGTAAACAAGACACTGGTATGACTTGCTGCTCTTTTGGGCCTGTATTTATTAAGCAGTATTACTTTGTAGAAAATACTGCTTTTACCTTGCAAAATAAAAAACAGTTTGGATCATATTTCTCTTTCATTTAGGCCATTTTTTAATTGACATTACGTGAAACGAATGCTGTTACGCAACGCTCAGAACCTAACACATGCTGCTGCTTCCAATTTATCTGAGCTGAAACCTGAAGCTCTCCTGGCTGAGAACTCGTTTGTCTGTTTGATTTCAGGCTCCAACCTCAGTGCTCTGGGCAGTCTGGGCAGCGCTCTGGGCCTCGTCGAGGAGCAGGTGCAGCGGTCGAGGCAGCGCCGTCGAAGGCACGCGGCAGAGGACGATTACAACATCGAGGTCCTCCTGGGGGTTGATGACTCAGTTGTTCAGTTCCACGGGAAAGAACATGTCCAGAAGTACCTGCTGACCTTGATGAATATTGTGAGTACAGCCCTGCTAGCTGCCCTGTGGGAAGGCTCTGGGAGGGCTGGGAATGTAGGTTGGGTAAGCCGTTTGAATAAGACGTAACAGATTTCTCTCGTGGCAGGAGATAAAATAACTCCAGGAGGGAAATCCAGGCCACTTTCAGAAAATCCAATAAGGGAGAAGTGAAAAAAAAAAAAAAAAAGGGAAAAGGAGCCAAGACAGAAGCTGAGTGTGGGACTGTTAAAATGTTCAAAGTCCTGCTTATGTGCTTTGGTGGGTGGGGACACAAGGTCAGGGGCTCAGGTTTTTGAAGTCATTATGTTTTAGCTGTATATTCCCTTAACCTAAGCTTCCTGCTGAGGAACACGGCTTGGAGAACTCTCTTCAAATAAGGTTCTAACAGAAATTACAATTGGCTTTTACATTTTTAAAACTACTCAGCTAAATTCTTTGATTTCTCAACAGCTACTTTAGGTCCTGGGCCACCTCCCTGCTCCTTGTTCACACTGCAGTAAAATGTTATGCAGTGTAACATTGAGCTTTCTTAAACTGATTTAGTATTTACTCCATGACTGACATCTTTAGGTTTCCTTAGTTAAATATTTAATCTTCAGAACCATAGTCTGTGCAACAGACTATATAGTGTAGGAGTGATGAAAGGAGACACTGGGGAATATTATCTTTGAAAGAATCACTTTTTATTTCTAAATATCAATGCAGTAGCACTCTAGTACCCCAGACAGTAAGCAAGGACACTATTTTTTGGAAAAGAATGAAGACTTGAAAAATCATGCCTACTACAGATCAAAATCAAAATGTATTTTATTTTTTTGCCCAAGAAATAGAAGTGGTAGCCCCCCTCATAGACAATTCATCTGGATATGACTTTCTTCCTTTTCCTTCTCATCTGGAGCAGGAGTCTTTTCTCAATAACCACACTTCTGAAAAAGCTTTGGGCTCAGTGAATGTGTGTTCTTAGTAAAACAGTGTTGAGAAAAAAATTGTAGGTCTGCTGTGTTTTTGACAAATGGAGTCTGACTGCTGAAGTTTACAGTTGTGTCAAGAGGATGAGCTTGTAGATGACTCCTTTCACTTTACAAACCACAGAGGCAGAAATCCAGGCTATTAGGTAGATTTGCCTGGGATGTAGTTTTTCCAAGATATATTTTTTTAATTATGAAGCTTGGTTTTTTTCTTTCTTTATTATGTTCTTTTAGCAATGTGCAGAATATCACTGTTTTTCATTTTAAATGAGAGGTGGAATACAATTTCAGCAAATCCCTTGTGTGATATAAATTCAGTTATGACTTTTTATAACAGCATTGTAAATAGTTAAAAACCTGCCCTGACATTAGACTTATGGGGTACTTGGTGTCTGCTCTGATGGCTGTAAATGCATATATTCTAACAGAAATGACATAGTGAATTTCATTTATTTGTGTGGTTTGTTTCCTCTGAGGCTTAAAACAAAGTCTACAGTGAAACAGATGGTTTTATGCATCTCTAAATTAACAAGTCAAACAGGCCAAACCAGGAATGTGGCAAACAGGCCAAAATAGATTAAACAGGACTCTTTACTTATCATGTCACTTAAATCTATTTTTAAGAATTAAAATATACAGTAATGGTAAAGAAGCCATAAATGTTCCAGCTCTGGAATATACTTTTTCCTAATTTTAGTAAACCATCCAAGACACAAATTGCAAGAAATAACAACTCTTCAGCAGCCTGTCTCTGCAAGTGGTTTAGAAAGTGCAGCCTGTGTAACCATCCCCACAGGGCACAGCAGCTCTTGGCATAGGCAGCAATTGTTCTGTTGAGAGCTCTGAGGTAGAAACATGTCTTTTGGGGACTGAGGATGTGTCCCATGCCTTGTGCCCAAATTCGAGGAGCTGTTTGAAATCCCCAAGGGCTCTTGAAAGGCTCTGGATAGTCACTGGCAGCCATCAGTGTTGTCCCGTTCTTTCCTTCAGAACTCAGCTGGTTTCTAGAGTCTGTATTTTAGCAGAGGGGTGGGTGATGGTAACCAATCCTGTTTCCAGCTCCAGCACTGAGAGGCAAGAGGGGTTTGTTACTGCAGATGGTGGTGCTGGGGACCTGTATTGTGTCAAGGACATCACAATGCAGGACCTTTCCTTCCCCTCAGCAGGGCAGCTCCAGCTCTTGCCCTTACTGCTAGATGGGTGCAAGGTGTAATTCTGTGTAGAACATGGCTTTGGTCTCCTCTCCTGAGATTCACAGTGACTCTCCCATTGTCCTCTCTTCTACCTCTTTGAATAGTTGGGGGTTTTCATTTAGAAAATGAGCCCAGTATAAAAAGGCCTTGGGGTCCCTGGCTGTTAGGGGTCACATGTATGCAGCGTGTTTCTGGTGAGATGTGTAGGTCCAAGGTCACTGAGAAAGAAGAGACAGCTACAAACAATTCCCAGCTGTATTTTTAAATCTAATCAGAGATCCTCTCATAAGCATCAGATTGTGTGTACCCTGCTGATTTTAGGATGTAATCAATTCGCTTCCTGTAGTAACAAGGCATAGAATCAATTAGCTTTGTATGGTAACAAGGCAGTATGCATAAAATCAAGAATGCATGGTAAACAATAAAATAATAGTGAAGGTGTTTACTGGAGATAAAACAAGTGATCAAATAGTTGAATTTCTGAGGTTCCAAAAATGAAATGAATCTTAGGTGAAATGTCCCTCCTGGGGCAAGACATTACTTTCCCAGAAGCAACTCCCAGCATAGCTGCTTCTCCCACTGTGCTTGACCTCGCTGTGTGTAATGGCGTGAGCAGTTGTCCTTAATTAACTTTTCCCAGGGATCTTGGGTGGAACCCTACCACCAACCCAATCAAAACAATATTTTTTTTTTTTTTTCAAGCCCAGTGCAATGACTGTAAATTCAGTAAAATCTGGTTTGTGCAGCTTAAGTGATGTCTTACAGTCCACACCTAAAAGCCATGAAGTGAGAAAAAACAGGGGCTGGGTGTCCTGGCTATCTTGAATAGCTGTGCTAATATTTATCCCAAAGTTTGGAAATGAAGTCACTCCCAAACAAATGGTGATAGATGCCAGAGGATTTTTAACACATTGGGCTGCAGCCACGTATTGTCTGACTGTGCGCCAGCCATTCCACTGCAGTGAGCTCGGCCTCATGCCTCCCCTTTTGCATCCTCCAGTCGTTTCCTCTGACAAAACTCTGGTTTCTCTTGACCTCCTCTCTTTTCTCTGCCCAGCACCATCGGGACATTCAGTCACCTTTGGAAAATAGGCCATTGCTTTTGCTTTAGAGACCCTCAGCTGCCTCTTGCTCGCACCGTTTTCATTTGTACGTCATGCTGTGTTTTTTCCTGGGAAGGATATTGGCCTGCACAGTCCTCTGCATTTCCAAGCGTGAGCCCACACATTGCACAAATTAACTTTGTATTTATAGCATGCAGGAGCATTGCCACAGAGGAGGGATATTTGGGTGGAATCTTGTAGTTCTGTAGTTACTCAAGTACATAGAAGGTAATTCAATTTCAGCAAGAAAGCATCTCAAACCCCCAATAATTCTATCTGCTTGTACAGTTATTTGGGAAGTATTAGAAAAGTGCAAGGCTAGAAGTGGCATTGGAGAATCACCTTGTTGCTTGGGAAAGAAAAGGTTTCCAATGCAGGATGCTCTGGGAGGAGGAGAAGGGTGCTGAATGGATGTCATTGAGTTGAATGGCTCAGATGGGTGCACTGATCACAGGGTAAAAAAGTGGCTGGATGGTCAAGTCCAGAGAGTGGTGGGAAATGGAACCAAATCCACTTGGTGGCCAGTCCAAAGGGGTATTCCCCAGGGCAAGCAGTGTTTAATACCAGTGATCAGGATTAGGGAATTGAGAGCATCCTCAGTACATGTGCAGGTGACACCAAGGTAGAAGGGAGTGTTGATCTGCTGGAAGGCTGGAAGGCCCTGCAGTGACATCTGGACATAGCCTCAAGTTGCTCCAGGAGATGTTTAGATTGGATATTTGGAAAAATCTCTTCAGGGAAGGGTTGTCAAGCAGTGGAACAGGCTGCCCAGGGAACTGATGGAGTCACCATCCCTGGAGGTGTTTGGAAGATGTTTGGATGTGGCACCTGGGGACGTGGTTTAGCGGTGTCCTTGTCAGTGCTGGGTTGATGGTTGGACTTCATGATCTTAAAGAGCTTTGCCCACCTAAAGGGTTCATTGATTCTGAAGTGGGTGTTGTTGGTACCCAGCCCTGGTGCTGAAATTCTCTGTTTCATAACCCTGTTAAAAGTAGTTCCCAGGATTAAGCAATTTTCAGGTTAAAAATCTTTAATTTCTTTTCCATTCTTTTACTGTAAAAGGACTGATGTTACAATATTTATATATATTCACTTAAAGGAAATATGGCCAAAATATTTGTGATACTAAACCCCATCTCCTCCAGCTAAGTGTCTAATTGCTGTTGTTTCAAAGGGAGATAGACCCTAAATAAGAATTATGCCTCACTTTGGGCTAGATTTATCTGAGTATTTAGTAATTTACCTACCTTTGAAATCAGTGAGAATTAGTATTAAAAATTAGCTCATGGGATTATTTATCCCCCAGCCTGCAAGTGAAACTTCAACTCCAGAACAAATACATTAAACAACTTTTCATTTGAATAACTGAAATCAATGAGAGTTATNAGGTGACACCAAGGTAGAAGGGAGTGTTGATCTGCTGGAAGGCTGGAAGGCCCTGCAGTGACATCTGGACATAGCCTCAAGTTGCTCCAGGAGATGTTTAGATTGGATATTTGGAAAAATCTCTTCAGGGAAGGGTTGTCAAGCAGTGGAACAGGCTGCCCAGGGAACTGATGGAGTCACCATCCCTGGAGGTGTTTGGAAGATGTTTGGATGTGGCACCTGGGGACGTGGTTTAGCGGTGTCCTTGTCAGTGCTGGGTTGATGGTTGGACTTCATGATCTTAAAGAGCTTTGCCCACCTAAAGGGTTCATTGATTCTGAAGTGGGTGTTGTTGGTACCCAGCCCTGGTGCTGAAATTCTCTGTTTCATAACCCTGTTAAAAGTAGTTCCCAGGATTAAGCAATTTTCAGGTTAAAAATCTTTAATTTCTTTTCCATTCTTTTACTGTAAAAGGACTGATGTTACAATATTTATATATATTCACTTAAAGGAAATATGGCCAAAATATTTGTGATACTAAACCCCATCTCCTCCAGCTAAGTGTCTAATTGCTGTTGTTTCAAAGGGAGATAGACCCTAAATAAGAATTATGCCTCACTTTGGGCTAGATTTATCTGAGTATTTAGTAATTTACCTACCTTTGAAATCAGTGAGAATTAGTATTAAAAATTAGCTCATGGGATTATGTATCCCCCAGCCTGCAAGTGAAACTTCAACTCCAGAACAAATACATTAAACAACTTTTCATTTGAATAACTGAAATCAATGAGAGTTATGCAGCTGGGGGCTTTGGAAAGTCCCTGGAGTCTTTCACCTGCATCTTTCAGCACTACACATGTCTTTGAAATTGTGGCCCTGAGGCGCTGCTGAATGTGTTATCTGTCCTCTTTAATAGGATGTACATGATACTACTGTTACAGATGAGATTTCTGCTCTCGCATCTCTGGCTGATGAGGGATGAAGATTTGCAGGTACAGAACAGCAAGTCCCTAATGAGAGGAAAGGGCAGAAATGCCATCGGTTTCTAACTGACAGTTGGATAAAAACCTGAAAGCATGTCTAATTCAAGCTGTTAAAAAGAAAGTGATGATTGAATACATTGAAATAATGGTGCTCCCTGTCTTCAGAATCATGCTTTTTAAACTAAAAAGCATTTCTTTTAGACAGCGAGGTAGTTCAATAATGTAGAATTTGACTGGATTTTTGAAAATTAAATAATTCATAAGCTCCAATGCTCATTATTTAAAATCAGTTCATTTTAATATGTGCACTTAAAATCTGAACTAACTCTAAGAAGTTCCACAAATAACAAATGTAAGTCCAACTCTATTCATCTGAGGGACTTGGGCTGTCAGTAGCTGAATTACAGCTTGTTTGAAAGTTTAAATATATATATGTGAGTTAACTCCACGTTTTGACTGTTCATTATAAACCAGTAGCTGTGACTGGTATGAACAGCATCTGAAGAGGCCTCCATGAGGTTATTTTTGTTCATTATCTTGATTGCCACCCTACAGTGGAAGCTGTAGTTGTGCTTGAGCATTCAGGGGCTCCTGCAGGAAAGACCCTCTCAGAACTCTTACAGGTTGTGCTCATTTTCACAGGGATATTATTCCCAGTGTCAATTAGGTGAGCATTGCTCATTATTGGTAACTGGAACAGGCCTTGCTGCCCTATCACACAGGTTTCGGTACTGTCCTCAAGGTAGAGGGTAGGTACTGTTAAAAGATAGATTTTTTTCCTTTACTCCAAATACCAACATGAGCTTTAACCACAAAGGTTTCAGCCAGGGGCTTCTGAGTTCTGAGTGTGGTTTGTGTGATGGAGTGTGGATAATCAGGATCAGCTTTCAAATTCTGGATGCTTTTCTTAACCAAGCCACTTAGATTTGAAGAGGTCATCATGTTTATTACTTTGACACCACACCCCTACCCTTTGCAGTAAAGTGATAAATCAGTCTGCTTAATTATTTTATGATGCTGTAGTTGATTTTATTAACGTGGTCTTGAGACAGCAGTTCAGAAAAAGACTGAGTCTGTTAGTGCAAAGGTAATTTACAGTGTTTAGAGAAACTTCTCACAGCGGTGGTTTATGAGAAGGAATGAGAAGTTCCAAGAGCCTGCGGGAGGAACTAAGAAAAATAAATTAGTCATGAAGTCAGAAAACAAAGTCTATGACCTTTCTAAAGCCAATGTTACAGTCGAAGATGAGATAGAGACCCGTAACATGAAGCTACCTAGTGCCTTGCCAACACATCTGCTGGGGAATGTTTTTCATTCTGATCAGAAGCAGCTAACTTGGACTTGGTAACATCTACTGACTCTGACACCAGGGAAGGTAAATCAGGACTCGGACTCATATTTGCATAGAAAATGAGAGATTCTTATCTCTGTTTTGCAATTTACATTGCCAAGCTCTTCTAAAACTGCCTGGTGTGTGTGTTTTTGAGCAGAATGATAGATGTTTTCCAAATGTGAGATCACATTTTGACCTTTAAGTTTCATGTGTGTTGTGTGCTTTCATTCTTCTTTTTTCCTTGTGATGCTCAACAAAGATTTCAGGAAAAAAAGAGAGTTCCTTTCTGAGGAAATGAGGAAATGCCTTGTAAGGACTAGAAAGGGAGACTAGGAGCCCTTGATTTTGCCTTATGACTTTCTATGTGACCATACTACATCCACCAGAGGAATTGATGTAATGTTATTCCTGTGGGATTAAGATAAAGCTTTGGGAATGTCAGAAATGCTCATTTGGGATCTTCAAAAGCATAAAGGAGGTGATGAAAATCGAAGAGCACAGTGGTGTTTGAAGTGGGACCACAGAAAAATAAAGTGAGAGGGGAATGCTTTTGGGAGGGTTAGGTTACAGAAGTTTGTGCTCAGTATCCACCATGACATTTCTGGTTCCTATCCTGTAATTCAAACCAGACGTTTCTTACAGAAATAGACAATCACTGGATGCCCACCAGGCACTGAGGCTTTGCTGCAGATAATTGTGATCTGATGAATGAGCTGCATCTCAGGCTGGGCTCTAACAATGGCTTGCCAGGAGCTCTGCCATCCCACAGGGAAGGAGCTGATGCTCTCCAGCTCCGCCAGGATCGCTCTGGCAGAGATCCACACATGGTCCCAGCTCTGCCTGGCAGCACGTAGCCATCAGTAGCTTCTGCAGCAGCAGCTGTGTAAAGATGCTGGGTGATCAAAGAGCAGGCCAATCAGCCTGGATGGATCAGCAGTGTGTGGTGGCTGCAAAACCAGATGAGTCTTGGTTTGTGGCCTCTACAAATGGTCAGATGTGCCCTCTGATGGCTGCTGTCACTGGGTCAGAGCCGTTTGACTGATGGAGCCCCAGGGTGAAGCTGTTAAATGTCCAACAGGGGCGTGTGCTCAGGAGCCTGGGGCAGTGGAGCTCACCCAGGCATGAGGAGCAATCCATGGAGCTGCCTCGGGATGAAGCAGATGGTTTCTGGTTCAGGAGCTGCCTTGTGATGAGATGATCTGCCTTTTGCATAGCAGATACCAACAAACTCTGCAAGGCTGGGAACTCCTTCAGACTGCATGAATGAGTTTGCTGATGATTTGCCAAAGTACGCAGATTATTCTCCTATGATGCATTGGTTTAATTAGGGATCCAGAGTTTCCCTAAAAATCCTGCCAGCTCTATCAGCAGGTAACCTGCTCTGCACCAAGACTAGCAGAACTGCAGGCTGTTGATTACTATTTGTGTTACAGGAACTTTCAAAGTTCCCTTTTAGGATTGGGCTGTGCTTTGCTCAGTAATCAAAACTTTTCCAGTGCTTCTTTTACAAAGCATGAGGCACCTCACAGACGCTTGGCTTGCCTTTAGCTTTTTGATGTATTCTGTGTTCTTACTGTGCTGACTTGAAACTTGCCCAAGGCAGAAGAATTATAAAATTAGCAGAGAGGGACAGATGAAAAAAGTAAATAAAGTCTTTGTTTTCCTTATGTAGCACCAATCTGTGCCAGCTTGATTTCTACACTGTAACTTTAAATAGAAATGCATGTTTTCCTTTGAAATATCCCAGAAAAAGAAACCAAAGATATCCTAAAATAGTTAGTGAACTACAATAGCTTGATGAAAGTCTCTTTACAGTGTTTCACTGTGCTTTGAATTCTTTGAGATTTACCCAGCCTTCTTCATCACCCTCTGTAAATGCTGAATCACTGTAGGACATCTATCAAGATTTAATGCCTTCAGTTCAGGATCTGTGATTTTGGGATGGTCTCTGTACTTTTTTTCTCCTATGCAGCAACTTAATTTTAGACTTACTGATCTAAGATCAACAGGACACTGACTCTGGCTTTTCTTCTGTTGATATGAACTCCTGCTGAAGTACATGGAGATGCAGGGCTGGAAAAGTACTTGCACTCTTTTTCACAGCTGTGTGTATTTATTGCACAGACATCAGAACGTGCATCTCCATTGTCTGGTTATCTCTGATTTCAAACTGTAAGTTTCAAAGTTGTGAGTTGCTCTCAAGCCTGGAGCTTTCTGATTGCACAGGTTGGTTGGTCATTTTCTTCCCTGTACATGGAGCTGCATTAGCTTGACTCTGCTTTCCTGTTGAAATAAGAGGTGGAAATGGGGAGAATCTGAGCTAGGGATTGTGGTGGCCCTTTCAGTGTGTGCTCTTTTCATGAACCTTTCAGAGCACAACACTGGGTCTTGTATCTCTAACAGCTTCCTGAAACAAATAGGTGTGATTTAGGCCATGCTGAAGAAAAAGAAAAGCATCTATTTCAGTATATTATCCATGTGCAGTGAGACACTCCTAGAAAACCACAGTTTAGCTCAGAGAAAGATGCTGTGTGAAGAGGACTTGGACTCATCCTTATTAATGAAACCAAGACCCAGAGCTTTGAATTGGCCCACTGTCTTACAGAAAATCCAGGATCCCAAGAGAACCAAGCAGCTTTTTACAGAGCTTGTGCTTTTCTTTTCATTCACAGTTTGTTTGTTAGATGTCATTTGCATGAATAGTCAAACAGTGTTTTAATTCTGTTCCATCAATGTTTTCAAGCCAAGTTTCCCTTTGGCACACAACAGCGATACAGTTGTTCAGTTACTCAATGATTGTTAAAAGAGGCTTAGGTTAAATTCTGGAAATTAATGAGAGAGTGGTGTGAACCAATTTGGATTATGCTTTATGAACTAATTAAATACTTACATACATGCTGTGTTTACTGTCCTTTATATACACCATTTTTTGTTTAACACTCATTTCATGTACAGGTAATTTGCAGCTTATTTCAACCTCATATCCTTGATGTGAGTACTCTCGTCTCACCACACAAAGAGGGAGGCAAATTAATATCCCTTCCTCCCCTGACAACATTCAAGGGTCTTTTTCCTGGGTGAAAGAATTTTTGTAAAGCAAAATGTGTTTATGTCTTACCTCTTTATAACCTGTGCTCAGCAATGGTCCTCCAAGTAAAAATAAGAGAGTTTTTAAAGTTTCAGAATATAAAGTTGGCCTTCTAAAGTCTTATTTAAACATGCAAAAAGATTATCTGATTTCTAGAGGAGTTGTTTACAAAGCAGATTTGAACACAATCAGCTCTTTCTACACCACAAAGGAGACAGAAGCCCCTGAAGCCACTCATAGCCATGGGCTCCTCATCCACCATCGTAATCCAAGGATCTGCCTGCTCATCACCCAGTAACCAGCCTGGGTCCCAGGCATCCCCCAGAATGTTCCCCAGGTGCCCTGGAGGGTGGGAGCCTCCTCCTGGAGCTGTGGCTCAGCAGGACACTCAGGACTGTTGCAAACTTGGATGCCTACCAGGCATAAAATAAGTCTCTTCTGTCAAAAAATACTGATGAAACAAATTAAAATTCACTTTAAAATGTCAGTGGGGATTGCTTAGCAAAACCTACACTGATGTATTTAATTTTAATGATTTTTGAAGAGATAAAATATGGGCCATTAAAACTGGGGCTGATCAAAGTAGCAGGACATTATTTACCATGTTTCAAATGAAAGGTTCCATGAAAGTTATTTATTAGCTTGAAGTAATGAATCTAGTTTGCAGGAATAAGTGAAATCTAGGTCCAGCCAGCAAAACAGTTCAGTTTGGTGCAACCTTTACCAAAGGAGGATGTTTTAGGAAAGGAACTTGCCTTGCAGGGATCTCATCTGCCTCTTCTAATTTGTAAAGCTAAACCGCTGCCATTTGGCCAAGTCTCATGCAGTCTTCATCACTGAATACTTAAATCAGCCTCTTTAACTGCTAATATTTGCCCAGCTTGCTTGTAGCAGTGTTTCCTAAGTAATCATTACTCATCCACATTTCATTCTCTAAATATTTACAGTTTTCTTTTCAGTGTTCTTGGGGTGATTTCCCTGTGTGCATGTTCGGTTATGTAGCTCTGGTATATTAAAAAAAGAAGACAATTCTAATTTGCTGGAATTTTGTAGCTTTTGTTCTGATTGCAAAATTTAACACTGATGAGTTTTGACACACAATAAAGCCATCCCATGTGCCTGACCAGCTTTTGGAGGGGGGTGCATCCTCTTGGCAGAGTGTGATGTGATGGGTCTCAGATGGAAGAGTTACAGGGTGCAGCTGAGCTGGTGAATGGCTCTTGGGAGAGAGGTCCTGTCTCTCTGCTCACTCAACCCCTTCCCTATGCATGGTCCTGCTCAGCAGAGAGATATTTGGGATTTTGCCTGGATTGCCAGGCTCCAGTGGGCACACATGGGAGAGCTCAGCTGCATCGTGTGGGTGCACCATGATACCTCCAAGTCTAATTAGGCTGGCACTTATATACCTGATAAACTGAAGTCTCTGAGTATATATGTATTTTAAATGATTCCCTAAATTATGACCTGTTAGGAGGCTACAACAGAGTTTGGAAAAAACCCATTCCCTCCCTCATTAGTAGAAATTTTCATGTTTTAAATAAGATCACAAAGTGGTGTCTGGCTTAATGACAGAGCATAAAAGGAATAGACTGTATCACTGCCTTCATAGTTACCATTGTTAAAGCACTGAACTCTTTTGCAGGTTAATGAAATTTATCATGATGAGTCCCTGGGTGCTCACATTAACGTTGTCTTGGTGAGGATAATCCTGCTGAGCTACGGCAAGGTAAGGAAAGGTTAATTTAAATGGAGGATATCAATATCTATAGACTTTGTTCTTTTATGAACAGTACAGTTACTGGGGACATGTATTTATTTTATATTTTAATCCATATATATGATGCTTACTAGTCTGTGAATATAAAGAAGTTTCATGTTTATATATATCTCTTTATAATTTAAACTTTACATTTCAAATAATTTCAGTTTCTTCTGGGGTTTCCCTGTGTGATTTGAAGTTGCTGCTTAGCTCTGGCAGTATGTCTTTTCAGATTTGTTTGGAATAGTCCATGAAACATAGAGAACATTTTAGTTCCTAAAGAAAACACAACATGTTCTGGTACAACTGTATGTAAGTAACAGTGAACACAAGGTCAGCTCTGCAAGATGCTGAGAGCTACAGCTTCTTTCTAAGAACTCATTTATACTTGTGCTTATTATCAGTGGAACTACACATGTGCTTAAAATTAAATGGGAGTTCTGTTGAATAGGGGCCAGAAGGCAAGAGCTCTGCAGATCAAACCTGTAATTAAAAATATCAAGTGTTCTTTCTCTCAGTTTCTGTGGAAGGGGTTGCTCCACAGGCAAACTTGGGTAAAGAGGAACAAGATGCTAAAATGGGTTTTAAAAGTATCGATCTGTTCAGTACCTGTGTCCTGTTATTGCCACATCAGCATCAGAATCCATGGAAACAGGAACAGGGCCTTTGAAGTTTATTGATAACTGCTTTGGCTACAGACGTGATTTTTGTGCTCTCTATTCAACATCAAGCCCAGCTGCTCAGAGCAGAGTGTTAAAGTCTAATGCACCTTTCTCTGACTGGAGTTTCTGGCATTTGCATGTTCATGTAGTAAACCTGGATTCTGGATAGCTCCATGTCTGTTCATGGAAATTGCTGGAACGCTGTCAGCAAAGAGCCAGGGCAGAGGAGTCAGTGGTGAAGCTCCACTGGCATTCACCCTGCTCAATACCAGCTGAGAGTTTTCATCCCTGGTGCAAATGAGGGAGCTCTGAGGTTTAGTCTGGACTCTGCTGGAGACTGATTACCTGGATATGGGTTAAGTGTTTCTGTTGGAGCTTCCCCATCTGAGAACAGGACACACCAATCCATCTCTGCTTTTCCTGCAGTGATGATGATGATGATGATGTAGTTACACATTTTGGGTAAGTCTCATCAGACATATGTTCTAAAATAAAAGGTAAAAGGTCATATTTGCCATTTGATGAATGAAGTGATTGAAAGTTCATGGAGTGTGTAGTTAACACTGAATTACAAATAGCTGAAATATCCTTGTGATTGCTGTAATGACAAAAATTTGATTGCAGATTGACTTATGAATCTTGTACAAATCTGATTTTGCAGTAGTGGTGAAAGCCAGCAGAATTAGTACCTGGGCTAGTCACTTCTTTGCAGTCCTTAATTCATGGGTATTTCATAATTGTTCTGTGTTTATTATTATTCATCTTTAGCCCTATAGATCTACCCCAGTCTGAGCTCTGGTAATTTCTGCCAGTTTCCAGATGGCAGACAGTGGTTACAGCAGTTGTCATTCCATCTTCAGGATCTTTGTTTTCTTGTGAAGAGCAAAGCCTTGTCCATTTATAACTTGAAAGTTATCAGTATCATATTCTTTTGAGAAGATTGTTGAGGTGGAGGACAGAAGCCATCATTTCTTGGTGGGTCTTTGGCCACATCGCAAAAGTAGCATTTCCAGGTGTTTGTAATCTGCTTGTGGATATTCTGCTTCTGGATTCTACATCCACAATCTGCAGTGGACAGTGCTTTAGCTTCTGGGTTGTCCTGCTGGTTTCAGTGGAATAATTCTGCTATCACAAGCTTACCCCAAAGATAATTCTTCTTGCATTTCTATATCTGATTCTTGTTGACATGAAAGACAATCTATGGCTTTCTAAAAATAGTAAAAAGTAAATATAAAAGATGATATTTCAGAGCTCTTCTAGTTCATGATGGGGGGAGCTGCATGCCATGACTGTATAAGAACACATCCTTTTCTTTTCATGTTTTTAAAGTTCCTGATCAGAGGACTAGTACCACGGAGTAGAAGGTGAGGAGATTTTTCTTTAGAGGTTTGGGATAATTTAGCAGTGGAAAAGCAGAGCTAAATGTGTAGTTCTTATTTTCCAAACCTCTTCTGAGGAATCAGAGCAAAGCCTTGAATATTTTACTATCCCACACACCATCACTAACAACTTTTAGGAAAATACATGTTCAAAATACATAATATTAAGTAGGGTACATGTACGAGTTAAGACAGTGCATGAATGAAGATGCCTAATTGGCTTCACAACATGAAAATGTTATCCCAGTCTTGTTTGAGTAAGCATTTCTTCTGAAAGCATGGAGCTGATATCTTCAGATTCATTTGCTTCACTGCAGGCAATTTATATATATTATCTAGGGTACCATTTAAATAATCATAATAATTACATTATAGTTCTGTAATTGATGAACTATGTACCATCAATGTCAGAATTATGACAGCACTCTCAGCTATTGCAAATTCTCCACCCCTGAGCAGCCTTCTACTGTATTGTGGGGTTTTTTTGACAATTATATTATTTTATACAATATGTCATCTCTTGATAAGAATAATACGGACAATACTTGAGTTGCATAGCAACCAACCTTTCACTGGTTCTTGCTTGAAGGTACTCCACTCCTTCAAATGTACTCATCTTTTAATATTTTCAAACACAGGCAACTGTTCATGTAGAAGTTTCAGTAATTTCAGGAATAGCATTAATTCCCGTGGTAAGATGAAAAAATGGAAGATATTCCCTGGTGATCACATACTGAAATTACTTCAGGGACGAATTCAAAAGATCTGACATGGTTTTACTGAATTAGTACTTTGTGTGAGTTATCACCTCAGGAGTTCGAGGGGGTGGCAGGTTGAGCCCTGCTGAGAGCCCCAGGCTTGGGCTTGGCTGGGTGTTGTGTTTGGGGAGCAGGCAGAGTGGCTGGGCTGGGGCTGGAGAACCTTTGCAGGACTTTGCAGGAGCTTCCAGCCCTTCCCTGAGTTCCCACTTTTCCTTCAGTACTTCCAACAAACAATGTACCACAGACTGATGTGAAGGCTTCAACTGTGCCTTGCTGCTGCCCACTCATTTATCAATTCCATCTTTAGGAAAGAAAAATGTTTTCTGCAAAGGCTGCTCCATATCTGTGTTGGCTTCAGAAGCCACAATGCATTTCTCTGCATTTCCTTCACATTGACTTCCAAAGTCACTGGCTTTTTTGATGTGATGGGATACTGCAAATAAGTAAACAGGGTACATGCAGTGCATTTTTCTTCAAATGGGAAAAGATGAGCTGGCTCCTTTCTGCCTTTTTGACTTCAGTAGTAGGAAGATTGGTTTCAAATTTTGGCAACTGCAGATGCATTTGAGATTAATATAATTCAATGTTTGTGCAAATTATTCCACATAGACCTATTTTGGTTGCAAGAGCTCTGTAATCCAGCTAGCCCTAGAATACTCAGGGAAATAAGAAAGGCAACCATGAGCACCAAGTGCAGAGGAGGTTTCAAGAGATGAGCTGAGCATGCATTTAAAAACCTTGACTGGTTATTCTAAAATTTGTTTGGAAACATTTAAATACTGAGCACTGCATAAAATCCTCTCATCGCCTCTTTGAAGTGAATGAATAAAGATTATTATTCCCATTTTACAGCTAAAAACCCCAAGGATGTTAAGTGTTATTTTCCAAGGCCACACGGAAGGCCACTGGCAGGCTGGGGATAAGACCTCATAAATTCCTGGCTCCAGCCCCAAGCCCTGTCCACTGACAATGGTGACTTTGTGTGCAGATGAGCTGCCCTTGCACAGTGCAGAGGAAAGCACATGTTAGCTGGGGTGGATGTAATTAATACAGTGATTAATGAAAAAACTCTCTGAAAGAATTTTGCAGGGACTGCAGGGGTTTCAATAAATGCAGCCACCTGAGGATTTGTGAGGGTTATTTCTTGGGAAATGGGAATGTGGCAGTCCAGGACACCCCTGAGCTCTGCTTTGGCATCATGCACAGCCCAAGTGACCTGTATTCAGCCTGGAGCAGGGTGGGGTGGGCTGAGGGATGCTGGTTTGCTCTGGAGCATCTGGAAATGCTACCAGCAGGGAGAGAAAACCCACGTAAACTAAACCAGTGTTGGCACCATAACAAATGGATTGACAATGTGTTAACTTGGTCAGAGTGAAAGAGGAATTTAACTACCAATGCAGAGAGCCTTTCAAAGAGCTCGGAGAAGGGAAGAAAACCCAAATGACTTGGAGGTGGCAGTTCAGGAAAAAGGTATGATGGGGTGGATGCCTGCAGCCTCATAGGACAGGACTGTTTAACTGAGAAGGACTTTTCAATTTTGTATGTCTGAGATGTTAGCAGAGCTCCTGCTGCCTTCATTTGGGACAGGACTTCACCTTCGATCTTTTCATAAAATGATGCTCTCTTTATCTTTGCCATCTGACCTTTTCATGTCTAAGCTTGGTGCAAGCAGAGGAGATGTTCTTGGTTCAGCCAGGATGGAAGTGCTGGTTCAGTCTGATCAAGTTCCTCTCTCTGTTTCCCAGGCGGCAGCCTTGGAATCACAAATCAAGTTTATCCCTTAAATCTGGTGTTTGTCCTTACTATTTTGCTGTTGACCCTGCTGTTTCCCTGGAGGGAAAGGGATGAGCACCTCCACTTACCTCTGCCTCTCCCAGGAAGGTGCAAAGGACTCTGGCTGAGAGCACCTGTGCCTGGCAATGCAAGGAGATTGTCAGCTGCACATCAGGGTCATGGAAGAGCTGTGCTTGGAATGAACCTCTGGACATCATCTATGCCAACTGCCCTGCTCAGAGCAAGGTCACCTGGAGCAGGTTGTTCAGGACTTTGTGCAGCTGGGTTTTGAATATTTCCAGAGACTGAATAACCTCTCTGGAAAATCCTTCCCAATGTTTGGCCCCTCATGATAAAACTACAGTGACACTCCTAAAGGCTTTTTTTCTAGCTCATAGCCTCTTCTACTTTCTCTGGATACCACTGAGAAGACTGTCTCAGTCATCTTTATTCCCTGCCCAATAGGTATTTATACACATTGAGATCTTCCTGAGCCTCCTCCAGCCTCTCTTTGTACTAGGTCATGAATGTGAGTTGAGTATCGTATTTTTCCACTGACATTGGTAGATGCAGAAGACCTGAAAGAATGAGCAGGAATCAAGCCCTGACCTTACAATGTATCTGCAGATGGAGTTGTTGACCCCAGCACTTGGCCATATCCAGAAACCAGTTCTGCACAGGCTGAGTTGCAAGGCCAGGACCTACATATGATGTAGCATTTTGGCAGCTGTTCATATTTTTGCACTGTTTCCATATGTTTCCATATGGGAATAAATAGAAGAGATATTGCCCTTCCTGTTTTTTATCTGGGTGAGTTGTTGAATTCCCTTGTTTATATATTAGACTTAGAGCTTATAATTTTCCAGTGTGTTTGGGACCTTGAAGAATGTGGAGCTGGCTGATAGCATGAACAGTGCTTTGTATTCCTGATCTGCTTACATTTATACAGAATTAGAGACTGAAAAATGTTTACAAACTGCTGCCATAAGAAAGCTTTACAAATCCTTTGAATGCAAAACGACAGTTTGCTGAACGAGCTATATTTATTATTTTGGTTACCATGGACATTCAATAATTGTATTTATTTATCTTTTGCCTGTCTTGTTCAGGATGAGAGAAGAATATAGAAGTTCTATATCCAATATCCAATGAACAATAGAAGTGCCAAGTAGAAGCAGTATAAACAGTGTGTTTTGCAGAGACTTTACACATCCAGGAAGGGAAAGTCATGTGTTAAATTGTTTCCTGAATGTGTGCACTGCTATGGTCCAACTTTTCGTACCGTAGTTTGAAGCCTGTCATGTTAAGAGTATTCCTGCTCCTCCTGGAGCTACTGAAGAGCTGCAAAGCCTTCTCCGTTGGTTCTCTTGGAGCACCACCTAATGGATGAGTTAGGAAAGGTCTCAAGCTTCTGACCAGCCTAAATTTCTTATCTTCTTATCAAGTGCCTGCTCATCATCACTTTTGCAAAGCTGTACCCCGTGATGCCAAATATCAGATAAATAAAACAGTTGTTTAAGGGGACCTGCCATTCTGTGTGTGATACAAGTGTGTCTTTCACATGGGCTGGCAGCTTGAATATTCTTGAAAGGTTTGGGTAGAATATAGACTAAATTTGCAGTTTTCTTCTAAGACAACTTTGACATTGTTAAAGAAAAAAAAATTACACATTTCTTCCTTGCCCCACAATCTCTACAAGTATTAGAAGGACTTTCCAGACAGCTTCATGAATGACTTGTTCTTCAGTGTGTTCATATGAGAGAACTGAACATCACACTGATAACTTCCCAAAGGACAAGACAGGTAGCAAAGAAGGTTCAGAGATGTCTCTGGCTTTCAACCATTTCTTACTGCCCTGCTTTGCCTCTTTGTATGAATGATAGTTGCAACTCAGTTGTCTTCTTTTTTTTTTTCTTTTTTTTTT